>BGPR01006588.1:43470-66987 GCA_013235015.1 Araneus ventricosus | reverse complement strand
AGTCACCACGATAATTAACGCTGGAACTGAGGTCAGTTACAAAATGCCCATCAACGGTCTAATAAGCGCCAACTCCTTCCGAAGGATATACGTCCAGTCATCGGAAATGTGGAAAGATAAGCTCCATCCATCTTGGCTCCCGTGTTTCACTGACTAACCGAGTCACCACGATAATTAACGCTGGAACTGTGGCCAGTTACAAAATGCCCATCAACGGTCTAATAAGCGCCAACTCCTTCCGAAGGATATGCGTCCCGTCATCGGAAATGTGGCCAACACAACCATATCACCATTGCTATACCCCCAGGGGGATCGGAACTCGCTTGCTTATCTGGCGAATTCTCGTCCATGTTTCCGAGGTACCCTACCCAGAGGAATTTCCGATGTCTAAGGATTTTTTTATTCATTTTGCTCGAAGAACTACGCAAACGTCAGACTATCGGACTATTTCTTCTCGTGGCAGGCAATGGCAAATGCCATCTTCAAAGATAATGAAGACTCGCGATCACTATTTCATTTAACCACTTAACTGTTTAACCCGAGTTTACTCGTGCATCGAATTGTGGGATTTTGACACTTGTAGTCTGAAATTGCGTCATTCGTAGACGTTATAATTCTATACAAAAAATGAAAAGTTACTCATTAATATCTCAAATGTTATATGGAATCGTAATTGAATCAAAACAACACATTCCCGAAACAGAAAGTGTCATCTGGTAGAGAAAATAAAACGGCTAAGGCGTTAATGAAGTTCATATCGCATTCATGTAGGAGAACATCATCTGGAACAGTTTAGAAGCAACTCTTGACTGACTTGTTTGATCGTTAGAGCTGGAAGTTGCTCTACCATCCATCGTACTCTCAGGTTCACGAGTTGATTCCTAAGATGATTCTCAAGAAATCATGGAAGTAACCATTTCGTGACATTCGCTACCGAACTTTACCAAAGATTATTAAATGAATTGACCTTTCCATTCGAACCATCAAAATAACTTGTACTGCATCAGGCAGTCCACGACTTCTGCATCGATGGAAGAAAGAGCTGTTCACAATGCTGGTGAATTGGCTTTATGTAAGTGGCTTTCTGTCACTGGCCTTCCATGCAATTGGTTCTACAAATTACATGAAATTCTATAAGCCTTTCAAGATAATACTAATGTTGTATCGTTTCTAGAGACTTACTAATACCTAATTAAAAGTCAAAATACTACATCTTCACAGACTCCTACCTAGAAATAGACACTTCCAAAGATTCACCTCCTGGGAACAGAAATTCGATGAATACCCATTCGAGCGGCAGAGCATACTAGCTTAAGAACAGCAGCCAGCCAACACCAAATCTTCTGCCGTAATTCATTTGAAAGGCTCACCCTTCACATCACTGCCAACCCTGGAGTAACAATTCTCAGTTAATATTCCAGCGATCTATAAGTAAGAGTATCAAGACAACACAAAAACCAGTCCCATAATTTTTACGATTGCTGCGACAATAATCATCAATGTAACCGATTACAATACTTTCTCTATTCTTCTTTATAGTCGCATCGAACAACGCTAACAGCCCCGAATCATGGAGCTGCAACTGTATGAAACAATGTAACTTGAGGTAACATTCTACCCTTTCACCGCACTCAGCTATAAACTCCTCTTGTATATATATATATATATTTTGTAATATATTCGGATTGTAACTTTCTATATATCAGTATATTCTTCTCTGTTTATGTGTAGTTAAAATCCTTTTCATGTGTTTTTATATTTCTTGATGTAATTTTTTTTCAATAAAGTTTCGCACATATCCATCCAACCGACTGGGAGCAGTTTATTCTCCTAGTTCGGGGGTATGATGTGGTGTTATGTCACAGTATGGTTGCCAAAATAAAATATCAAATATTTGTATTTTTTTTTTATGTTAAAAACCTACAGTAACCTTCAAATTCATAGTTTCGGGTTTAAAGTAATATTCATCCCATAATGTTTTTTAAGTGACAGAATGAATGAAAAATTGCTTTCTTATTTAACCTTCATTAGACACAATATTCTAATAGATTCGCATACAATCTGCATCTATTAGCTGTTTTTAAATCGTTTTAATTTGCATTTTTCTTACAGAAGTCTTTTCTTAAACCTCACTTACATTCTCATTGGATTAATTATAATAGTTATAATTGATATTTGATCGGAACTACATGAGCACATGCTAGAATATATTTTATATCCGCGAAATACATTGGGACCGTATACGGATGAAAGTGATTGCGACTAATTGAGGCTTAAAAGTGGGTTATTTTGATTTCAAAAACCTAAGATTTAATCTGTTGCCTACGCAAGAAAACTTTATACGAAAAGTTACTCTTAACAAGCTTCCTTTTGTCAGTTTTGAAATTTTCTGTCCTTTTACGACGTAAGTGAAGGTAAAAAGTTTTAAAAAATCAGTTTGTATAAATTTTGAAACTGCTCTTAACAGAGCAATTTGTGTAGCTTCGATAGAATAAGTTATCTCTCGGCAGAAGCCATAAAATATAAATTACAAATTTTTTGAGTTTATTAAGTTCATTATTTTTCTCGTTGGATATTTTCCAAAAATTTTATCTGGATAAAAATTATCACGATGAAATTTTTTTATGGTGTAATATCTAGTTACATCATAATAATCCTGTGCATCTATTCTATTAATAATATATGCAATTATTCAGACTCAATTGTAAGTGGAAGAATTACATCTTAAGAACTGTGGTTTGTTTGGGTTAAGGCATGGAACGGTTGGGGAAGAAGAATCAGAGGAAGAAGATTATGGTTTCTATACTTTGGGTTTTCTCTTGACAGCATTTTTCAAAACAAAAAAAAATTAAAACAACATTTGTTGCAGCAACACATTTCTCTCTGCGATCACGCTACTTGCACAGGGTTTTCCTGTTTTTCCTTCAGGAAAAACACAAATGTGGACCAGTTTCCCCTGAAAGTCTTCTAGGAAGTCAACATATCTCCATAGAGTGGAGTTAAATCTAAGTTCTACCTCAGGTCTATGTAGATGGGTGAAGGTGGCTTTGACAGACAAATGATGCAACACTTCTACTTTAACCCTCTCATACCGAGCGAGTCGGTCCCGGGCGGTCAAAAAATTTCCCCTTAGCATCGACAAGGGTCGGTCTGAGGCGGTTGGTTTCTTCTGAGGGCAGGTTCGGAGATCGCTTAGGATACAAGTGCGGTAGGGGGTCCAATTATCCTTGGCAACCACAGCTCGCTTCAGTGCGCCTTAAGGGAATGTTACAGCAGGGGGTAGTGGGGAAAATGGCCCCCCAGGTTGAGAGAGTCCAATTCGTGTCGCTTCCTTCCAAAAAGTCCCGGTTTAAAAGGAGCTTAGAAGGAAAAAAAAGCCTCCTTGGGATTAAAGAGTTAATGAGTCAAGTAGTCTACTCATGGATTCATCTAGATATTCTAGACAAAGTGAGATTTGAACCATCGCATTTATTTGATTTATGTGCTAAAGAAAAATGACTTGCTTAGAAAATAAACTTGTTCTGTAGGTTGATTTCAAAGAATGTTTAAAAATGTTTTCATAATTATTCGAAGTAAACGAATCTATAAACACAGTGATTCTGAATTAACTAAGCAAACAACAACCCACATATTGTCTCTAACTCAAATTCTGAGCTAGAAAAATACATGACATCGCATTTGTCTTCGAAGAGTTATGAAAAATATAAATGAGTTTCGTGTGTAGAAACTATCGTTCCCATAGGTTATTTTCAGAATTTCTCTAACCGTAATACAGCATATTATTGCTAAAGTGCAGGAATATGGCGTCGTGCAGAATTTGAAAGTAATATGTATAATAACTCGGTCAATCCTTTGAAGTCAGGAATTTTGTTTTATTTCTTATTTTATCCGCTTTCTTTCTTTTAAACAAAAATAAGACCTTTTTTCTAACAGCATTGTCCTTGTATGGTTAAATTTATACTCAGACAACTCAGTAATACTATACTTGATAAACACGCTACACATTTTTTCCAGCAATTTCATATAACAATAAGAGATTTTAAATAAAATGCTGATATTTGTTGAAATATGATAAACATTGTGTTATGTTGTTTACTTGATAAATTGTTACATAAAAGCATATATTGTTATGGGGTTTACTGTTATATAGCTAATTTGATAATATACATAATATAATACCACATATACTCAAATTGTTAAGTTGTTTACTTGATGGATTGAAACACTTAAATATATATAATTGTTAAATTGTTAACTTGATATTTAAACACATAAATTATTATCTTGATATTATATAATATAATATATAAACACTTAGATATATAAAACTGCAGTTCATTAGATTAAAAAATTGCATTTGCTAAATTAATTTATCCGTATATATTTCAAGTATCCTTTTTACTAAAAATAAAAAGACAAAGGAAAGATAGCATGCAGAAATATAAACAAAAGAAGAGTTAACGTCAGACATGAATGCAAAAAAAGAATTACTCCTGAAAAAAAGAACTAAAAGATTTATTTGTATTAATACACAAAAATAATAATTGACATTAACTTAATCTGTAGACTACATATGATCAGGATATTATTAGGGGGCCCCTTTTCTTAAACTAAAAATGTTGACAGACAGACAGACACTCAAAAAGTCGGAGAAATCTTTTTGAAATAGTCCTTAAGTTCCTCTTTTTTTCCTTATGTAAAGGGGGGGGGGTCAGAATTCGATGCAAAAATTTGTTGTTCGCCATGAAATACGTAAAAAAGTATCTTGATAAATTAAAAAAATTCTTATCTGTTTGGTTTCCTCCTTCATCAATCTTTGTCCATCATTCAAGTCCGCTCCTTCTTTACAATCCAGACGGGGGAACATTACCCGAACGGGGCATTCACGTACTCCTCATTTTGGGCAAAACAATTCAGCAGACGCAATTCGAAAAGTCCGCACCGGAACGAAGGATGAGCACCATTTTTTTCTTTTTTCCAAAAAAATCATCTAGCAGCGCGTCTCCATTCTCGAATAATCCTTTCTCAAGTGAAAGCATGTAACCCCTGTTCACATCCTTGGTGCCTTGCGTCACCGAAAAAAAAACAACGTCTGATTGGACAAGCTTGTTGTCAGGCGCTATTTCAGAGTGACCTTATAGCCTCCCCCGCTCGTAATGTGGTGAGAAAGTGACCTTTAACTGACCTCCTGCACGTAGGCACTGGACAATCTTGGACCAAGGAAGCGAAAAAAGAAAAAGCACATTTCTTGTAGCAGACAATACTACACATTGTTTTCTAATTAATTTGCTGTAATTAACTGGCATTGTTTTTATCATTCAATCGTTTGCGGACAGAGTACCGATGAGATACGCAAAGCATTTGCTTTAGCCCTTTAAAGGGTATGAATACGAAGATTATCTAGTTAAGTTGCAGACAATCTTGTAGTAGATGATTACATAATTTAATGGAACAGATCATACAATCTACAGATTATTCAGGCTATATGCACATTACCGGATTTCAAACTTTATCAGTAACGTAAATATTAATATCAAACCCGATAAGAGGAAACTAGTAATAAGTTGGTCTTTTTGCGAAGTATTGAAGATATGCAATAGTAAAATTAAAAGGCTTCTTCAAAATTATTCGTAACAAAAAATTAATTTTAAAATTCAGTTTGAACAAATAAAAAATATTTCTCTATTTATTTACTATTTGAAAAGAAAATCTTATGATATCTGGGCAGTTTGAATGCCAATTCCATTGCTTTTCTTGCTTCATTTCTTTTCATAATTTATTTCGTTTCTTTTCCATAATTTAACCCTTTAATGCCGAACGTCCCGTTTTAGGGACACTTCTAAAAATTTATTCATAAAATCACATGAATAATTTTTTCATATAAATTTTACAAAAATTATTTTAAATTAATCTTTAATTCCTTTATACTCATTCGATGGCAGCACATATCAACCGTTCGGTTAATAACGTAGGACTGAATATCTAAAAGACGAAAAAAATAATAATAGAAGCAATTTAATTGGTGTGCGCATGTGCTGCAACATCCAGTAAAAAATTGCGAATTAAAAAAGATATAAATACGAATTAAGGGAAGTTTTAACTGTGATATATAAAAACAAAAATAACACAACTATAAGGAGTAAGAATCCGGTGGAAGACGTCATCAAAATCCATTCATCCATGCAGATTTAAAACCAGAATAGGTTATCTGTAGAGAAAAAGACTTTAAGGTCTGAATTTAATATGAATTTCCTTTAAGGCCTGAACCCATCCCGGAATATATTGGAAAGAAAAATATTTATACACAGAGAAGAAATTAAAAACAGTCTGTTAAACAAAGCATGAAAAGAAGGGCTTAAAATATTACCCCTTACTAAAGCTGTGGAGTAGAAGAAAAGAAAGAACCCCGTTACAAAAGTCAACTTATTAAATAGTTATAGCGCACCCGTCTCCATCTATTGAGGGATACACTAACTGAAAACTCGATAATTTTTTTTAATTTTTATTAAAAATATTGAGGTTTTTTTTTTTTTAGTATTTTAAAAAGCATCAATTGTTTTCATGCATTTTTATAATTTTTATTCTCATTTTTTTATTTTATTTTTATAAATTGAGAGAAGTTTGCATGTGAGCCCTTAAAAATGTTATAAGGTGTGGTATGAGTATGAAGCCATTTCCAGTACAATAGAGAAATTGGTAAGTAAAAAATTAATTAAAACCCGAGAGATTAAAAAATACTTTAATTCTTAATTTTAAAATAAAGTACTGAGTAGTCGTTTAGCTTTAAATTAATATTTAAATTTTCAATGGCCTTGATATTAGCTGAATGGTTGTCGCAGATATTTTTTATTCTTTTGATGTGAGAGTGGATGGTTTTTTCATGACTTTTGGGTTGAGATTTCGAAGATAATACCAATAACGTAGCATTTTTACTTTTAAGTCAGATTAGGAAAGTATTTTTTTCTTTGTAATGTGAAGAAGAAAATGGAAGTTTGTTCAATTATTTATCAATTAATTTACTTCCATTCAGTAAATATATCAGCAAATACGACTGTAATAATGTTTTCCTTTTAGAATTTCACATAATTTTAGATTTTTTTAGGTTTGATTTCATTAATAGGTCTTTGATTATATGGGATTACTAGGCTTAGGATTGTAATGAAACACATTTTTTTAGCAGGATTTTTTTAGTAATTTTCTATTAGTATTCAAAATTAAATTGAAATAATGCGACTTGAGAATTAATGGGTTGACTTAAAACAATTATATTAGCCTAATGTTCCAATGCTTGAGCACAAGCAGTTCATTTTGCTATTGTTCATCAAATACTACAGCAAACTAATTGAAGAGGGAATAGATCCTATGATCTTTTCGTCCTTCGTAGCCTATGATCTTTTTTCCTCCCTATAAATGTATTATCTCATCACTTCATCTTGTATGATTGACAGCAGGCATGCCGCGACATAAAGAAGGTAGGATTATAAGCTTCCATATTATCTCATCATAAACACATCTGTGAGACGAAAAAAAAACAAAACGTGATAGAACGATTCGTCAAAACCTAAGGCACGTTCTCAATCATATGATGTCAATTCTTACGCTTCTTGGAGAATTATTTTAGCTCCTAAGTCACGCTGTTAGATAGAGAATAGTTTGTCACCAGCTATTGAGACATTATGACCTGTGCATGAGGGGTTTTTCCGAAAGAATGACTGCAGAAAATACCGTTTAATTCCTACTGGCCAAATAGTGAGAGTGGGTATCAAACTTTAAGTACCAGCTATTGAGGTTTACTTTCAGCTGAACAATAGCATTTAGCAACAAAGTAAATATGCATAAGTATTTCCACCGTATGCTCTATAACAAAGCATGCTTTTCGACGTGGAAGGGTCTTTCCGCTCGTTACAGTGATAGTAGGTCGAATTTTCTTGTGTGACAAAATACCATCAGATTTGAATCTCTAATAACTAAGAGACTAATAATGCGAAAAGAATGGTTGACCCCACAACGGATAGATCATATCTGTAAGAGTTTGTCGCATAGTATTTGATTTGCCTGTGGCGGCATTGTATCAGTGTAGGCGCATGCGCGTGGTTGTTATGAATTAGCTTTAGGTAAGGTTGTAAATAAGTATAGCATGGAAACGCGTTTGGCTAGGAGATTGATTTTTTGACATCCTCAGGAGTATTACTAGGACTCAAAGTGAGACAATACAAATTATTATCAGAATATTAGTAAAAATCGGTATTAAATTGAAAATTTCAAACTCTATATGTGTTTTGATTATAACATGCTGAGTTTTCTTTCGAATTGTACGAAACTTACGGAATACTTGACAATACGTGAAAAAAACATTAAATTAAAATTTGAATGCAAATGTCTGAATAGTACGGGAAATATGAGTATTTGTAGTGAATTATATTTTACTGCTCATACGCGAAATGTAGTTCTATATACTGTCAATAGATGGCTCCATCAAAAGCTACTCTAAACAAAACATAAGAAAGGCGCAGTTCGGGTCCGCGCAGTAGATTTTTCGTGAAACGTCGGGATAAAATCATAAAACATGTATTTCGTATTAATATGTAATTTAATTATGAATCCTTATAATACAATATTTACATAGAGTAGTATAATGGTTACAGAATAGATAAATCACGAGGTTATCGCATGTAGCAAAGGTCTGTGGTAGCTTGTGATTTATCTATTCTGTAACCATTATAACTACTCTGTGTAAATATTGTATTAAAGAGATTGATTATTAAATTTCATATTAATACGAAACACATCTTTTATTGCCGATCTTCTCACGAAAAATCTACGGCTTCGGATCTGAACTACGCCTTTCTTATGCATTTGTTCCGATATTTTTGCAGTTTAAAAACTAACTTAGAATAATTTAAACAATATCTTTACAATAATTATTTTCCAAATTAAATTTTTTACCATTTTAGTTTATTCAAAAAAAAAAATTAGTCCAGCAATTATAAATTTTATATCTTTGAAAATTAACATTAATATCATTCAATAATAAAAACTAAAATTTAATTTAAATATATTTTGAATGATTTTTCTGAATTCTTTCAGTACTTCTGAAGGATTTGCTCAACTTTACATTTAAAAAAAATTTAAGAAAATAAATGGGTAACAAATGGTAAAAATGAGAATATACAGTGTAATCATAAATTAATGGACCGATTTCAAAAATTAATGAAAAACACTACAGTATAGTAACTTCGTTTATTTAAATGAGAGAGTAGCTCAAAATTTTTTGCAGATAGGTAACGTGCCGTTAAGGCGCATTAAATCTGCGTAATCCAACGCAAGTGACAAAATGGCTACCGTGCAGCAGAAGGCACGTCCCTGTTTCCACGCAAGCAAATCAATCGTAACGTTTCAAAGAATTATTCGGCTAGAGTACCGAAATTGTTTTGTCTCCAAGTAAGGACTCCATTAAGAGTTGGTATGAGGAGCTAAGGTGTGAAAGTCTTCCTCACTACTGCACATTTCCTGATCCTTTTAATTGCTCATACCAACGTTTGATGGAGTTCTTACATGCCTTCTGCTGCACGGTAGCCATTTTGACACGTGCGTTGGATTGAGCAGATTTAATGCTCTCAGTAACGGTGTCTTGCCTTTCTGAAAAAAAAAAACATTGTGCTACTTTCTCATTTAAGAAAAAGAAACGAAATTGCTATTATCGGTTCTTTTTACTTTCTCGTATACGAAGTACACAAAGAGAAAGTATTGTAATCGTGAAAAAATTCAAACTCGAGATTTTGACGGATCTCCACGTTTTAGACCTCCCTGAGTCCGATAAACACAATTTAGGAATTGTGTGTGTGTGTGTGTGTGTGTCTGTCGGTCTGTGAACACGAAAACTATTAGAGCTACGGGGATGAAATTTGGTATGTGGTCTTTAAACATAATTTGCAGGTTTCTATCAAATTTCGGACAAAATCCGTCAAAGGGAGGTCTGTCTGTCTGCATGTTCGAAGTCATGCGAACGCTTTAACTCAAAAACTTGAAAAGCCAGATGGATAAAATTTTATATACAGTTTTATCGTCATGAATGTAGGTCGGAATAAAATTTTGGGCCAAATCCGTCAAAGGGTTGACTGTCTGTCGGTCCGTATAATTTACTTTTGAAGAGAATCCGTTATCTCCACGCGCATGCGTACTCGAAAAGCGGAGAGGAATTTCATTACGGAGTAGCGAATTACGTCAGTTTGTCCTTGAGCCGGTAAGAGAAGAAAATCGTTACGCATCTCTTTGAATTTCATTTTTTGCCTAGATATTTTTCAATCACTATAAAGAAAAACCTTATGATAGTCATTGGATTCTGGGTAACAATAGCTTCCCCAGACCCTTGCTACACGGACTCGAAGTGCGCCTTTCTTATTTTAGAAACTTCACGTAATACTGTATAGTTTTAAACAAAAATGTTAAAATATCGTTTCATCGCTATAGCTTACTTAGATATATAAATAAATAACTTTCAAAGTTTCAACATTGAATAGTTTGCATCGCATTATAAGGTTTATAGACAGACTGTAATTAAGATATCTTTGCGTAACTGTGTTATGCTTTTATAAATTTGTACCCATTGAGCCTGCGCTCTACGCTCTTTATCCCATATATCCTTTTATTTAACTTAATTCACTAACAAATAGGCTGCCCTTTGCGTTAACAGCCGCATATTCTATTGTAAAATTGGCGTATTTCTGTATACCTGACCTACTGTTTGTCTAATGAGTTTTGAATCACCCTGAGTTTATTCAGTAAAAGAGAATCGGAACCTGTTGCATTATGCATGTCTTCTTTTATACCATATATAACTGATGGCGAGAATTTTTTATATTTATATTATTTTTTAATTTTTTTTTGCTTTTAAGTACCCATTTGCTAGTCATAAAACATATTTATACCAAAAATATTGAAATTGTTTGATTGTTAACAACCTCCAGACTGTAAATCGAAACCTTTATAAAAACTAAAGTGACACATTACGCATTTTCCCATTATAATGAACTGAAGGTTTTCATTTTTGCTAAAAGAAACCAAAAAGAAAGAGAACTAGCGTCTGGAATCTTTCATTCTGTAACACACATCTATAAATTGCCAACTGTCTTTAACACAATACAATGGAAATTTCACATTTACTGAAACAACTTATTTAGTTATGGAAGAGCAATTCAATGTTTAACCTCATTCCAAATATCCATTAAATTTAGCATCATAAGGGAAGGCAAAAAGTCCTTGTGAAAATTTTTCTTCTGCATTTCCTATAAAATCATTGCAGGTACCTTACAGGTACATTAAAAGTAATATAATACGGTAGTTATATCGCGAAAATGCAATAATACGGGAATCCATGTTATACGAGGCAGCTGGGGCTTTGTGGTAAAGTTGGGGCTGGAGGGTTCCAAGTTCGAAACCCGATTCCACCGAACATATGCCGTGTATTAGCCTGTTGCAAGTTAACTAATACGAATGGGTCAATATGTCCTCCATTTGGTGTGGTGCGGAAGTGAGGAAAGTGAGGTGCCAATGCAAGTGTCGTCCTCATCTAAATCGATTGATTTTGATAGGGACTTCTGACATTTTTAAAATTTTACAGGAGGTGAAAAAAACGAATGGTTTGTAAGAAACATCAAAATTAGGTTCCAAGATATCTCTAATGTGTTTCACAGTAGAAAAGAACCTATTGACCGCAAACAAAAAATATTACAATTTCAAATTTTTACAGAAATTCAAATTTAAATTCTGCAGAAGTCCTATTTTAACATCAAACAGTATAAAAATTTCAGAATTTTAAGGAATAAATTATTATAAAGCTAGGAATGTGAATGAAACTTATCTAAAATTCCAAATTTACTTATTTGTGAGTAAATTTAAATTTAAAGACTCAAAATAAAACAGAATTTTAAAGTTATTCGTTTTGAAGTAAAAGTCAGATTTAAAACAGAAAAAAAAATCAGGGAAAAATAATTAAAAGTCAGGAATATCATAGAAATCTCATATAAAATTCCAAATTAATTTATTTGGAATTAAACTTAAACTAAAAAGAATCCCATCCCAAAAAGATTAAAATTTTCGTTAAGTAAAATTCAGATTAAAAAATGATTATAAAGCCTGGAATATCAGTGAAACTTAAATAAAATTAAAAGTATATTTATTTGCGAAGAAATTTAAATATAAACTACTTTTTTTGGGCAAAATTGAGATATAAAAAGTTCAGGGAAAAACAATTATGAAACAAGGAATATCAATTAAACTGAAATAAAATTCGTTTATTTGCAAATAAATATAAACTCGAATAAAACAATATAAAATGTAAAATATATTTGTTTTTAAGCAAAATTCAGATTTTAAAACAAAATTTAATAGTAAAAATAGTGATGTAAAAGAATTTCAGTCCTCTTGAGGGTCAATTGAAGATCCTCTTCTGCTCAGAAGTCCCCTTCTAACATCATACGGAAACACTAATGCTCTACTACAACATAACTATAAATGGCAGAATTTCAGGTATTACACCTAACGATGCAACTACATTCATCAAATCGAAAACGCCATAAGTCATTTCGGATGAGTCTGCAGAAGTCCCCTTTTAAAATCAGACGGTTCATTTGACCGCGGTTTAAAATTACGATGCCCATCCAAAAATAGACCAAGTATTGCTTCAAAGCGGGAAGTTAATATAATTAAACTAAATATATAAAATTATTGGATGTAATTTTAGCAAATAACACGGTAGTCACGTCTCGAAAATGGCGTATAACGCGAATCCATGTTATACGAGACTAAGAATTAGTGTAAACTAGCTGGACAGTTCTCCTCTCGACTATCTCGAAAACTTGCACAAGATGGCTCATTTTGTGTTAAGTTTCCTAGCATATAGTGAAGAGAGAATAGAAAAAATATCTGAAAAAGACAAAATAACAATAATAGAAGCAATTTATCGGGTGCGCACAAATGCAGCATCATCGAGGAAAAATTGTGAAGTACAAAGATATAAATACAAATTAAGAGAAGTTTTAACTGTGATAGAGATAAAAATACAATAATATTAACAGAAAAACGAATGAAGAATCTGATGGATTTTTCATTCCACATGAAAGAGGTAAGATATTTTAAGCTCTTTTTTTCAGACTATATTTAAAAGTCTGTTTTGAATTTCTTCTTTGTGGATAAATGCTTTTCTTCCTTATTTTATTTCCAATTTTCTCCGGAATGGGTTCAGGCCTCGGAGGAACTTGAAATATTTCGACCTTAAAGTTATTTTTTCCTCGACAGAAAACCCATTGTAATTTTGAATCTGCATGGATGGAGACCTCTGACATCATCTATCAAATTATTCTTCCTTCTCGTTCTTTTTCATTCGTTTTTTCGTTAATATTATTGTATTTTTACCTCTATCGCAGTTAATTTTCTCTTAATTTGTATTTAAATCTTTGTAGTGAAGAGAAAGAAGAATGCAGGTTTCACATCATTCCTTTGACGGTTTGGATCCAATATTTAATACGGATCTACAGGTTTGAATTGAAGACTATATACTGAATTTAGGCAGCTTTCAACATTTTTGAGTTATTCCGTTCCCAAACTACGAATAGACAGACCTATAGAAGAGTTTTCTGTTTTATTTATTTGGAGTAATGAACCTCCGCTGAACCGACCGACTTCCTATGTATTGCCTACGTGAGTGGAAATCTTCAAAATTTCACGACTTTATTTCAACATGTTAATAACTGTTTAAAGTAGATTTTTTAATGCTATAGCTTAAGGACACTTTCAAAATATTAAACTTGATATTCCTATTGCTGTAGCTTTCGGTGTTTATTTAAACTGAGACTCATTATGTGGAAAGTTTGCAATAATTGTTTGTTATCGCTCTTTTTGGCGACTTCTAAGGTGTGTTTCAAGGTTAAATTTTTAACTTAATGTTTTAGATAATCATTGACGGTTAAATTTTGATACAGTATCCAAATTGATTTGGCTTATATCGGAGGGTTACCGGAGTGGATCCTGGGTTAAAAAGTTCTGTGAACCCAAAATAAACAAAGCAGAGAACAGTAGACGCTAAATTTGGCGTCGGTGGTCAAACGTCCTCCTACTGGTATGGTGTCAATGTTCCAAGAAGCTTTTAGTTTTAGTTATATTAACGTCCCGTTTTGAAGCAACACGAGGGCTATTTTGGGACGGACCTCGTTCCAAGAAGGAGATGTAAGCTTAGCTATCGTTATCGTCATCTGACCGCCGTTCAAAATTTTGAAGCCCGTCGCAGCAAAAGTAGCCCTCAAGTTGCTTCAAAACGAGATGCAAAAATAACTAAAACTAAACAAACTTAACTTCATACATGAAAAGGTAAAATCTGGAGCTAGTTCGAGGAGCAAAATAGAAAACCATATTATTATACGTTTATATTTAGCAGATATTTCCCTATATATTTTATTAAAATTACGATTAATTATATGCGTTATATAATTTTTCTTTCATTCCAGCATAGGTGTTTTCTTTAAAACAAAACATCGTCATTCGAAATTTCTTCACCGTATTTGCTTCATTTACGAAGCTTTCGTTTAAAAATCATTTGTAGATTTTGGTTTTTAGCATAGATATTTTATGGATACATTTATTCGTTTATAATATTTGCTTTAAATTATGAGCTCACTTAACATAGTATGCTGCTTTCTATCCGTAGTAGTGCATTCATTAATGAAATATCGCTGTAAATACTTAGCTGCGTCTAAGCCTTCATTTATATATGTATAGTAGGTTGTTTAACGTCTTCGTTTACAGTCTGCTACTGTAATAGAAATTACAAATTACATAGGTAAATTAATTATATGTGAGATGTGTCTCATTGCTTTCAAGTGCTACGATTTCTCTCAAATATTTAGCATTATTAACGAGTTCGGCATAACCGTAAGTGACGTTTGCAATATTTATCAAACAGTGATTAATCTAAATGGTACGCTAATATAAGTTCAGCCTTCCGAGTCGATGCATAATTTATTATGCTGTTTACTAAACACCAGAATTATGTATGAGAAAGTTTGATTTATTTGGAAATATATTCATACGATGATCGATAAAAGCTTTTAAAAATAAAAGCATCACTTTTTCGAAATTTATTGAATTATACTAAAGATACATATATGGTATGCAAAATAATATTAATGATCAATGTGTCTCTTTCGCATATTACCCATGGCACTTTATCTACTCTATAAATTTGAATTAATATTTCAGGAATATTTTCAATGAATAATCTAGTCTTAAATTTGTATGTTCTGGACTTCATTAATATTTATGCAATTTAAAAATAACTTTAAGAAATTATTGGTTTTCTAAGAATTGGACTTCATTGTTCACAATCATTGACAGGAAAATAATGTACTTTTACTGTAGGTTCATTTTAACGAATTTATAAATGTCTGTACGGATATCCCTTCATCTCTCGAGATATCAAATTAGGCAAGGCTAATTCCCACGGCTTACTTGAAAACGATTGTCTTGCAAAAAGTTTATAAAATTGTTGGTATTCTAAGGATAGCTCATTTTTGACGGTAGGTGCTAGGAAAATGTTATAAAACTGCAGATTCATGTTTACAAATTTATGAAAAATTTTATGGATAGTAAGAATTCTCTTTATATGAAGTTTATGACATCTCTGTGGAGTTTCATTTCAGTACGTTCTCCGTGTGTAAATTCGATGATATTCAACATTGCTACTGATTTAAACAGATTGAGTAGTTATAACAAAAAGTCATGTTCTGGTTTTTTCGCCGTATTTATAAGCATAGCAGAATATACCGTCATGACATCAAGTATTACCGTTCAACAAAATTAAAGTAATAAGATTTAAATCCCGTCTATTATTATATTCTTTACGTTCAATGTTCACATTTCGTTTGGAAGAGAGATATTAAGATATTCTAATTTATTATTAAAATACTTGATGTTTACTGACTGTCAGAATTGTGTATTGTTACGAAAATATTTCGGTGTGTGTATGGTAAAAACAGTTCAACAAGCCGGATAGTGGAGAAAGACGCTTTATTCACGAAAACTTCTGAAAACACGGAAAACAGGTAACAGGAAAAACAGTACTTGCAGAAATTCGCAACACAAGCAGCAAATCACGAATTAATAACAGTACTTTTAGTACCGTACGGTATTTATCAGCTTACTAGCTCTCACTACGGATACAACTTCAAAGACGATCCCAGTCGATCAACACGTTCAAACTCCAAATGTGGCTGAAAACGTTCCAAGTCGATCGACACAGACTCTTGCTCTGTGATCCGAAGTCTTCCCGGCAGGCCGTGACGTCACATGTAATCATTTGGATAAATCCGGATCTCGGCCCCTAATAGAGATATCAAGAAAATTCCAGTAGTTTTGAGACCCCACATTTCGTCGCCAAATTTTTCGCCAAGTCACCTGGTTTGTCGCCCAAATCCGGGTCAATGGTTCCATTTCCCCGGCATTCTCGCGACTTTCCATGTTTGTAACGCTATGGATAAATGATAAAGAGATTGAAAACGTATCGTAACGCATTTTGCAGAGTATAAACTTAGCATTATATGCCGCCATGGAAACAAATCTTAATGTTCATCAAAATAAGTGTTTACTTTATATAAGTATGTACTATAAGTTATACTTCTTTCTACTTATATTATGGAATGTAAGAAAAATAAACCAGCTCTCTTTGAAACAACGACGGAAATGATAGGATATAATTATTTAGATATCCACAGTTAGTTGCGAAATGAGATAGATTTTGTCCTTATTTTGTGCGGAAAATACTTATTTCTTTACTTAAGGTTACTTATTGCTTCTGAGGCTTACTTATTTCTTCTAAATGTATTCTTCATTACTGTTTATTCAATGCGCTTTTCCTGTTTTATGCCATTCTCATCGTTTTCTCGAGAATATCTTGAAAGGATAGAAATAAATGCTGCTGAGTAACTTAATTTACATAAAAAAAAACACTCCATATATATGACAGTAAAAGGAAAATATAAAGTCGCATTAAACACAAATACCTTAAGCATAGAAGGAAGTATTTTGTAAAAATTTTAATAGCTCAATCTAATCGCGATCTTAAATGTTGTTTCAAAACAGTAACTTTGCAGTATTAAGTTATTAATGGGCGTTTATTTCCTCAAAGAAACAGTTTAAGTACACCACATAAAACTGCAATTTGGACGGAACTTAGCCCTATTCACTAAAAAGTTAATGTTAAATTTTATGTCCTTACAAGAAATTTAATATCAAAATATATACGCAGTTCTTGTTTTAACTTATCAATCGAGGAGCCTGCTTAAAAGACAATTACTTTTAACCTGTGAAAGTTTAAAAATTAAACTACTGATGAACATAGTGATTACCTGAATAAATTCTGGTCTTTTGTATTTAATATTTAACGGCATGCAGAGTAAAATAAATTTTAAAAAGTAATATCTAATTATAAATTACATTTGAACAAGCTAAATGATATGCAACAATTGTAAAATTTCATCACATCAATATGCGTTCACTCAATGTTTGACAAATAGCATGTAAACATTTTTTGAAAATTTCATATATGGTATTCTAGATGATCTAAGTTTTAATTGATTTCAATCATATTTTTTATTAATAAATCAATGTAGGATGGTGAATTTATAGAAAATTCCTTCAACCAAAATGACGAATATTATATTTTTATTGATTCATAATAAAACTTCATTCTATAATGATCTAATATATTCAGTTTAAGATTTCTAACAAAAAATATAAATTTTCTTGTCGGAAATGCACTTCTACAAGTTAATTAAATTTTCCTTCTTTTTCTCGAAAAGCATTTGTCACTGCAAATTTATCTACTTCTTAAAATACGTATTTGAAAAAATGATAATAAATCAAATATTTTCAATAAATGTTTAGAAATTACAAAACGCTTTTGTGCCCCAAAAAGATCATAAAAAATATATTTTTAGTTTGATTTATTTGATATTGCTGTGAGGTTGAATCAAACTGAATTTTCATCTTTCAATTCTCAAAATATTCCATACAATTCCTTGTCTTATTTTTAATTAAAACGTAACCAGAATTTGCGGGAGATTTAAGGTTTTGTCTGTAAATATTTAAAACTTTCCGTTTCTCATACATATTTGGATAATCACAGATTATAATACTTCAAAATTAAATTTATAGAGGGACGAGACTCAAGTTTGTGTGTAGTGCTGCTGAAGAATCCATTCAATTTTAGGAACCATTTTTTATTTGGCTACGTTCCACAGCACAGAACATTAAAATTACAACACACAAGATAAAACATAGTACAACATCACGAGACAAGCACACAGACAAGAATGATAGAGAGGCATCATGGGAAAAAGATGGCTCCAGTAGCGCCACCTACCATAGAAAGGAGGAGGCAGCTGATTGTAACCGCTACAAATTTATAAAAAAATGATTCCATTTTAGTTACAAATAGTGAAATCCAAATGGATTTGATTTAATACATAAAATTCTAACCCAATCCCATTGAAATAAACCGATTTTTATTCATAATATATAGCAAGACTTATAAAAAAATATTACTTATTACTTCCCTTTAATTATTTTTATTTTGCAATTAAATAATTTTTTCGCTAATACAATTTTATTGAAAAATTAAAATAAAATTTAGATATTCTATAATCAGAATATTTTGAAAATTTTTCGTGGTTACAGGTGAAAAAAGAAAACAGAATCTACAGTCTCTCATTCAATTAATTTTAGCTTCCTCTTTGCAGTAAATGAAAGCCATATTAAATTCTCTTATTAAATAATTGATTTTGCTTAATTAAAAAGCAATACCTTCTATATTGATTAATTAATTATTTACAGAACTTTGTTCTGTTTGCATTCTCCTTTCAAATTAAATTATGCCCTATAGAGCAAATGTAAGGAATTTATTAAAAGGAAAAATAGTGGTATATCTTCGAACTGCATTAAAAAACTTTTGAAAAGAAGAGTATTGTCATGAAAATTATCTTAATCCTTCACTGTGCAGTATAATATGTATAAATCACTGAGGCCCTTATTCACCAATTCTTTAACACTCGGATTAAACCTCGAATCAGTGTCCTCTTAAATCTTTTCCTGAGGTGATTATTTGAAATAAATGATCTGCCTTATAGGCTTCTGAAACTGAAGACATAATCATCAAGTATTTGCAAGTCTTGTTTTTTAAATTTTTACTTCCTATAAATGTTTATTCAGGCATGATTAACTAAGGCCCATATTCACCAACTCTTTAACACTCGGATTAAACCTCGAATCAGTATTAATCCCTTGATCATATGAAAATCCGTATTTTCCAACGAAAATCCCGAGATCACCGGCTATTTGAACACCCTGCTTTTGATCCTCAGAAATCGGAGCATTAACAGTGATAATCCGCGGATTTTCGTTCTACGCATGCGCATTTCTCTTCTACCTTCTATCAAAGCAAACATGGCAGGCGATGGATTGTCGTATTTAGACGGTATTGAAAGTTTAGAAATTTTAGAAATAATCCAAAGAAGGAAAAGATCTGTGCATCCAGATAGAGCGAATGATTTGGACTGTATGAACAATGTAGCCTTTCTATCGCGTTATCGTTTAACCTTCCAGCGGGCGCGCCTGCACAAGTTTTACGACATATCGTGCGTCTTATTATATATATATATCGCGTTGTTTTAAAAAAATAAATACAACTTTTATTTATGTTGTATTTATTAGAATAATAGTGAACAAAGATTTATAAATAAAATGAACGATATAAATATCTAATACGATGCACAATACAAGTATCTCTTGCATACCCGCTCCTGGAAGGTTAATCCAGTCTTGAAAATATGAAATCTCCTATTGGATTGATATTTATTGCCCTTTTCAGATTTTTATAGTACATAATCAATTGCTTCCCATTTCTTTTTGCAACTCCGGGAAAACTCTTGAACATGGCAGTTAATTCTGACCAGGAGCTTGCCTTGTCTTTATTAGTTGTTGAATCTTTTTATTTTCAATTACCGATTTGAATTTTTCTAAGGAGAGGAGAAAAGCCTCTGCCTAAATTTCTGTAAAATTCACCCTTTTACGATTCATAATTATTGCAACAACGAGAATAAAACGACAGAATCAAAATAGGCGTTATTTGATAAAAACACACGAGATAATGTTTATATGATCTCTGCCATCCATTGATTGAAGCGGAATGAAAAACTTCGGCGAAGTTCGTTCACTGTCCAATCAAAACGTGGCTTACATTTTTCTTCCAGTTAAACCATGGATCACGTAATCCGTAGATGGAGAATACCGAAGGACTTTGATCCAGTGTTAGCATTGACTCTGGGATTTGATGATTCGCGATTTAATCCTGGATCAATCAAATTTGGTGAATACGGCCCTGATATTTTCGCTGGTAAAATGATACAAATCGATTCTCTTATTTTTGACTCGAAGAATGCAAGATTTGTAATTTATAAAATTTAATAAATGAAATTGAAACTTTTCAAATTATTAACTTTATGAAATTTAACTTTATTATGAATATAACACTCGTTTATGCTTACGCAAAAGCCAAGGAAAAATGAATGTATATTTGTTATAGAAACATTGAACTTATTCATAAGAAAAAGATCTGAAAAATCTTATTGAAATAAATTGTATTCCATATTCTTTAAGTAAATGGCCGTTATAATTATCTAAATTAATACCTTTAATCATTTGAATTTGCTTCATTAATTTGTCATAATTTGAAATGCTTGCTGCGTTCCTTCCCTCTTCATAATTACTAATTTATCTTGCATATAAACCATGTTTGAAGGTAAAGGGCCGTGAAAACTCTAATATAGTTTTAAGCAATGTGATGAATGATTATTGTGACAAGGAACACGGGACCCGAATTAAAACTTAGGGCGTTTAATGCATCATTCTAATTCGATGCAATACGCTTTCTGATCTTTATTAAACAACCTTAACACATGTGTATGACATATCTTTGCATCTATTTACAGTTGTCTGGCATGTGCATTAATTAAAATTTGTGATATCTCAGAAGTTTTGCGTGGGTAAAATCTTTCTGAAAAGAAAGATTTTGTATGCTGGAGAATATCTTAACCGACATGATGCATATGAAATGACTTCAAATAAATTCCCAGTTGGTCCTCTGCTTAAGATTGATACTCTGATTATATTCTTAATTTTTGTGTTAATGTTATGTGAGTTTTCATATCATTAGTTAATTAGGCACTGTTAATTCAAGAACATAATTTGGTTGATTCGTTTAATGTTGTATCGAATGTATGCTTTGAGATGCATGTTATATTTCCGTTTTGTAGGAGTCTGACAAGTTTTCCTCTTCTTTGTGGAAACCAATGATAAAAGACCTTAATTTGTAATGTTTGTCACAACTTTTGCATTATGAGAACTATGTTATAATTCCGCCTTTTCTGAATGTAAACTGTGAAACATTTTATAAACCATAAAAAATATATAAAGTAAAACTATGGGTAATAAACAAAGCTTTTTAATCAGAGTGTACAAAAGTACTTAAAAAGATTCAATGTACGTTTGAATCTTTTTTAAATAATCTCATTGAAATTCCCTTAATTCATATTCAAAAGATGAAATTTTGCAATTTTTTGCCTATAGTGTTAATTTTGTTAAGTAAAACAACACATTTAAAAGCACATTCTTATTAGTTGTTAAACAAATAGAAATTACTTAATTATGGCATAACAGCAATTACCTGTAATTGATAAAATGCTATGTAATATTTTGTATTTCAAAGCACAAGACTATGCATAGAATTTGTGAGTATGCAAATTGAAAATGACATAAATTTAATAGTTTCCAACGACGAAAGCAATGCCAGAAAGTCATAAGTATGTAGATAATTTATAAATTAATTAAATACTCTAAGCAACATTTCAAATTTAATACGAAACTTCAGTACCTTTATTGCAGTGAGAGCTGGAGGCAATCTTCAATTAGAAGAGCTAATATTCTTCTGTTAATTACGAAATCATTTCCATTTGCATAGGCATTCCGATACAGAGAAATTGGAAATTATATTACATTTAGATTTACAGTAACGGAAACTCCAAACTAGTGAATAAATTAAAGCTAATTTAAATACACAACTACAAATTGATATCTTATTAAATATATTATTTCCGTATATTGGGTAGTAAATTATACTAATATAAGTCTAGAATGTCTTGGAAACTGTTTTAAAACATATTAAGGTGTAAAATAGTTACTGAATTTGCAGTTTCTATCATTTGTATTCGAAACTTCACGATATTTTTATTCAAATACTTTTAATTAAAATGAGAAAAAAACATATCTTACTTTTCGAAGTTCTAATATTTTCGATTTTAATTTTATATCTTTTTCTAACTATTTTTAACATTATGAACTATTTTTCTATCACATGAACATTTTTAATGGAAGGAGCGCAAGTTTTTGGGCAAATATATTTTGAATTTCCATTACAAAATCTTTTGGGCTATTTCATAAATCTTTAGCTTCCTACGCTCCAGCTACATTCAGAACTCCTATTGACAAGCGTATTAATGCTTTAGTTGAATATTACACATCCCAAATTTTTCTTTCTATACTTACATAAAGTTATACAATTTATGTCTAAAATTTATTATCCCATTGATTGACTAAATTAGTGTCTACTTTTTTTAAACAAAGCAGTCTATCGAGAAGACCTCCATCGTTTTGGAAAACGCAGGAAAAAAAATTGCGCCCAAAATCGGCAATTTATTCGCCTAACTTTCACATTGCAACCTCAGGAAAATGCATTGGTGAACAAAGAAATAATACAATGAATGGAAGCACACACAAAATGCAATAAAAATAAACACTGTTTTATTGAAAACATTTACAATTCTAATCATCACGATATGAACACATATCAAAGCAGCTGATGTAGATAAATTATTTTAGCTCTTTGCTGATATGAAGTAGCTGTGTTTATTAGGCTTAGTTTAATTAGATTATTGCCCATTTTGAAGCTACATGAGGGATATCAAGGGAAGAACCACGTTATTTTGAGCTGTGTTCAGAAGACGAGTATACCACATAAGCAGCCAACCCTTTCCAAGTCTCCACACCATACGCTGGTATACTTTGGATCTTCAACAGATTTAACTAACACCTGGAACCTGCAACCCTTCGGTTCCAAATCAGAGTATCTGGCACAAGGCGACCGCGATTATTTTTAGGAAACTCATACAGAGCTTGACGATGGAAAAATAATTTGTTTTCTAATAATAACTGATAAATTCATAAAAATACCATACATGAATGGATGTTTCATCCTCAACGGATTTAACGAATTTCAAGTCTATGGTATTGATTACGGAACTCTTAACTATTTGGCTCCAAAGCCGAATCTCTGATCTTTCGTTGTTGGTACACCAATACAGAGCTTAACGATGCAGAACGTTGGAAAAAGAATTTGTTGTCTGATGATAGCTGATA
>BGPR01006588.1:0-36087 GCA_013235015.1 Araneus ventricosus | reverse complement strand
GCTTTTCACGTATTGCTGCAGGGATTGACTTTCAAAAATTCTTTTTTGTATTACTATTAATCGGAAACAACAGAGAATTCCTAAGTGAAGACAGAATCAGCCTCAATATTGAAAAATATTTTGAAAAATACTATAAAACACTCAATAAGGAAATGTATGAAAGTTTTTTACAACAAAATGACTTATAATTTAGAAATAAATCAATTTAAAAACCCTTTGATTAGAAGTTTTCTCTATATTATATAATTTTTTTAACCGTATATTAGAAATGCTATGACGAGAAAAACATTAAATATTGAGTTATTAATTTTATGAGACATAATATTATAAAGAATCTCTTAAAATCAGTAAAATGAATATATCTTATTTAATTTTCATTCTACTTTATAAGCAGCATACTTTACCTCTTTAATGTTGTGGTAATAAACAAACATCATTAGAAACTATTCTGAAGTTGTGTATTTCAAATTAGGCTTTAATTTATTCTATAGTTTGAGTTTCCGTTACTGGTAAATCTAAATATTAATCATAATTCAATTGTTCTGTATCAGGAAGTGCCTATGCAAATGGAAATGATTTCGTAATTAACAGAAGAACACATATCCTAATTAAGGACCGCCTTCAACTTGCACAGAAATGGCGATACTATAATTGAATAGGCAAATTTGAAACACCAATGTTTCATTAAATACGTAAATTATGGAAGTTTAACTTTCACGTTTTGAGTCTTAAAATAATTCAATTCCTTTTTTACTTTGAAAAAGTTTTATTCATGTCAATTTAAAATTTAATAGCATACTCCTCAAGAATTACGTTATGTTTGTAAGTACATTGTGTTGAGAAAAGAGAAATGGAATTTAACTGTAATTGTATTTTTTTTACAAGGTAATTGGCATGGAATTATAATGTTCAGTTTAATAATTAGCAATATACGATATTTAACATTTCCCATCTAACTTCCTCTCAATACTAGGCTCACAGATGTTCATGGGATTGTAGATGCCGGTTTGTTTAGTTAGGAGCATTAAAGTCCCAATTAAAAAAAAGCAACAATAGTTGCTATTTTGGGGACAAATCTTGTAATTTCTGAATCGTATCAGATGAGAATTTGAAATGAGCTTGGCACCCTTTGATATGTTCCTGCATCACACCAGTGGAAGGACGTTTGACCCATTTATTTCCAGATTCACCTCATTTGATATACATGGTGGTCTTTCCAGATGCTGTTCCACTCAAAATTCCCCACAGGCCTGCGCGTGGTGGGATCAGCAACTTCCAGAACACGCGGATTCCGCCGGAGGCAGCCATTGGCTCAAAATAAACAGCCATTCTAGAACTGCTTTTATTTCTGAGTCGCTTATAGGGCTGATCGCTTCGGTTTATTCCTCCTCGTATTGTTTTTTTCGGTACTCGACCCGCTGGGCATAAGGTCCATTCGCCCTTCCTGAACCCATGTTTATGATACCTGGGTGCACTGACTCACCATGGTTATCAAATATCCATGAGTAATCAGCGATCGTAAAATGGATGCAGTTTTCTAACTGCTCAAACAGTCGCCGCGGCGTCGTCACGTCGCGCAGTCACTTTAACCATCAAATCGCTGAATTATCTCAGAATGGTTGAGCTTGCAAAATGTAAAAAACTTGAAGCTTTAAAAAAAATCTATATGAAATTATAGTCCAGTAAAATACAAAGTAAAAATATACAAAGATGTAAAAAAGATCCTGTAAAGAGAAATGAGAACACTTATAAAAGTTGAAGAAAACTTCGGGAGATATGGCAAGTCACTATGCTTGGATGTATTTTCCGGCAAACCGTTTTGCGTGTTACATGCACTATCGCCTAATCTCCTACCAATTTAACAACCAACAATTTAAGAATAAATTCTGTTTAAAAGTTTGATTTTTATTTCAAACGAAGGTAATCGGGCCAGTTATTAAAATGTGAGGCCCCACTGAAGCAGCAAATATAGAACAGAAACATGTTAAATTATTCTGGATTCTAGTAAAACCAATTGATTCTTATTGTATGTTAAAATTAAAGACATGCGGCTCTTTTTTTCTAAAATTGTTCTACAAAATATATTCTGTAGTATTTTAATACGATCTAGGATTATAAAAATCAAAACGAATTCAAATAATTTGTGATCTCCACTGCTTTTATATAAAGAAAATATTTATACAATTGAAAAAAATATTATTGTAAATTTAAGTAGAATTATTATTATCTAGCTACCTTCTATGAATTAAACCTGAATATAGAATAAAATTTCAATTCATCCTCATATGCATAATTTGACAAGTCATGGTCTCTACAAAATAATTTTGAACTTCAAACTGTGATAGACGTATAGATCGAGAACTAATTCTTTTTAGTTATAAAAAAGTAATTCAATTATGCCTGATTTTAAAAATAGCGAACGTTTAAGTTTTAAAATTTCACCCTAGCGAGTGGTTTTGTATAGAATTATATTAAACTAATCCAATATGAGCACTATTATATCATAAAAACTCAATTGAATCTTTTTTTGCAAAATTAAAATGACAAACTATAATGTCATCCTATGGTTATGCAAGTACTATTTGAATACCTCTAACTATCTCAATGGTTTGAGATATTTTCTCCGTATATATACAGTATATCAGAGAACTTTTAGAAAAGTTCTAATAGACAAAATTTAATGAATGTCACATTGACAGCTGTGATGCATGGTTCCCACATGGCCAATGCTGAGGTTATTTTACAAAGATGAGAAGTTTGTCTATAATCAAAATTAGAAACCCGTGTATTGAAATGTTCCAAGTTTTAATTCGGGTGAGGTTCTTTGTCACAATGATCATTTATCATTTTGCTATAAATTATATTTTGTTTTCATGATCTTGGTAGCCTCAAACATATTCTTAAAATAGAAGAGAATTTTGCACCATGGATATTTGAAAGAATGGTAATAAGCTCTAGCTTGAAGTCAAATCATCAGCCACCTCAAATTATTAAAACCTAATTGATTTAAGAATGCACATCCATTTAAAAACAATAGATTTGCATCAACTACTAAATATTGTTTTCTTTAAATGCAACCAATACAGCATTGAATGAGAGAAGCGGATGAGTCTGCACTCCCAGAAAATGAGAAAGCGGTAAGTGAAACAAATGACTCGTTTTCACTCATGATACTTCCATTTCACTTCATTTTCACTTCAGAATTTAAAATTATCAATCATTACATACAAAATCCAGTAAAAAATTAATACTCTCTTTTAATAATACTTTTCAATCTTAAATAAAAAATCGGAAACATAATTTATGAAATGCAAATAAAATTAATAATGATTTCTAACATTATTCTCAAGATTCAACATTTTTAAAACTGCAAAAAAAAAATACATTTGGTTTTTAAGCGTCACTAAGTATTATATATGAAGAGAATCCTAAATGATAATTTAATATAAAATAAGTGTAAAAAATATACTAACAAAATTTTGTAAAATATACTAATTCACAGTCTCCTGCTTGGTAAAAAATTGTTTAACTTTCTTTCTTATATAAAATCCTTAAATTATGCTGGAGTTTTCATAATTAAAGAAGCTTCTCCGCGTAAATTATAATTAGAAGAAAATGCAATTATGATAAACTAACCAATCATATTATTTAAATGAATCTATAATTTATTATTCTTAAATTGTAAATTACTACTATATTGTATAAATTTGGTATGGTCTTTGGTGAGATATTAAGGTAATTCAAAATGCCCCAAACTGAAATACTAATATAACTCTGTTATATGATAAATGTAGGTACATTATTTGTTTTTTAAGGAAGTGCAAGTTAGCCACTCAATAACCACTTAAGAGATTACGAAACTAGTTTTCTATTTATAAAATGCCCAAATAAAGGAAAATCTTTAGAAACAAACTCGTCATAATTCTCTCAATGTGCTTAATTTCACCAAACATTTAATATCATGAACGATGAAGGCTAAATAAATTGCAATAATTTTATAATACTCTTAATATACTTTATTTTGCTATGAAGTTTGTGATACTAAGAGACAATTTTAAAGTCCCAAATACTAACAGGGATTTTTCTAGGAAGAACTTGAATTAACAGTTTTAGTAATTTCTTTATAACTTGAAAAGTGTTGCAGTTTAAAAACTATTTTTCAGTTTTCACAATACTTAATAAAATAATAAAATATAAAATCACTATCTCTCATCAAAAAGAAGTTGTTTCATACGCACCCAATGATTAAATACTTTTATTTTAAATTTATGCTAAATTAATTTAGATTTTTACTAGAGTTTCAAGAGTTGTTATATATTTGTAATATACAATAATTTATTATCTATTCACAAACCTAAATAAAGCGTATCTTTCGAATTTATTATCACTAAATCACTTCAAAAACACAAAAATTTTGTGAGAAAAAATTTTGATAATGTTATTTTTGTAGAAAATAGTAAACAAAATTTATTTTTAGACAAGACTGGCTAAAAATGTTATGTGTATTTACTATGGAAAAGTTTTCGTCATTTCCACCCCAATTTTCAACTCAATATTAAATAATTGATTTAAGAATTTATAACCTGCAAATATCTGAAATGAAAAAATAAAAGACAAGGAAAAATAAATATTTGTTCAATGTTCTCGCCTACATTTTCAAAGTGAAAATTGTATTTAAAATAAAGGATTTAAGTCTTCTATTGTTTCATTCTTGAAATAAAGCTAAAAGATCGATATCTATTCAAAGAATTTAAAATGAAAATCAAATAAATCCCATGCAAACACTTTAATTTCTTATGCTTAAAAATATATTATTAATAATTAATTTATTAATTTATTATATTTATTAATTACACTTAATAAATTAATAATATTTCAAACATTTTAACAATTTAGAAACCTTATTTAATAAGAAATGTAATTTAAAGCTGGGAGAGAAAACGTCACGAGCTACACTTTGGTTTAAACTGAGAATGTGGGATATATTTAGATATTTTACAATCACATTGACAATGTCTATGCTTTCAGGAGAAAATAAAATGAGTTAAAATATATATTTGTATGAATTGATTGTTTTCACCGAAATATAATCAAAACAAAATCCCTTTCTGAGGATTAAATGCTCTAATTTTGCTTTAGGCAATGGAAATTAGCACTTTCTGGGTCCGATATTGCGATTTACTCAAATAATTTGATAAATGATTATTAGAATTTTTATGATTTAAATTTGGTATAGAAAATTTTCTTGAAAATGTTGCACAGATTTGAACTTTGAGCGGCGATTACATTTTTTTAAAGTCGTGGTAAAGTAGAAAGCATGAAGCATTAAAATGGTGAAAAGTAGTACAAACGAGAATGAAAATGTTTACATAAAGGAGATGAATTATTTAAGAGAGCCCCTTCTATATATATCTACATTGCTTTCTTGAATTAATTTTTAAGGGATTTAAACTTCAGTATAGAAAATTCCTTCAGAAAATGCTGTCAGTTGCAGTTGCGATGGGCATTTTTTAAGTCATAAAGCAGAAGGTAAGAAGCATAAAAAAATGGTAAAAGAAAATGAACGAGATCGAAATGTTTATGAGAAATACAAGATGGAATTTATTTTGATAGTCTCTTCGAGAGAATTGCTTGTTTCCTTTAGCTTAACTTAAATTTTGTCGCCAGTTTTTTAAATTTTTGTTTTATCCATTTTTTATTTCTTAAAAAATAACCCAATGTTTTATTTCGTAGTTTAAATTTTGGCACAGATTTCAAAACCTGAATGCCATTTTCTTAATCCACACCTAGTCACCTTCGGCGACCAGCTTTTCTGATCGCTCTGAAGAAAATACCCCAAATCCACTCCAATAATTTTTTGAGACCAATTCTTAATAATTCCTATATTTTTATATTCTCTTTTTTCACATTTAACCCGGGCATTCTTTTCTGTAGTCTTCCAGCCATCTTGTTCCCTTGTCTACATTAACATAAAATACCATTTGATTCCAAATAAATGGAACCATTTTACGTCCAGGCATGTAATACTCATCTTAAACGCTTTGATGAAAATAATTAAAACATAGTAAACGGATAATCTTTAGTTTGTCACGGATTATTTCCTTTATACTATTATCTTTGAGGATCTCCCTTCAGGAAAAAATTGATCAAATAAAAGCAAACAAGTGCACCAGAAGATTCTAGCTTCAAGCGTACAGAGGGAACCAACAGGCATAAATGATTTGTTTAAACAATGAGAGTGACTGAAATGTTAAATAAATCAAAGTATTGTTGTAAATTATGCCAAAAAATACTTTAAAATTAATTAAAATTATAGTAAATCAAACAACTTTAATGATAACATTGAAAAGGTAATTGTTTGTACTGTAGGTGGTGTAAAAAATAATATTTGTGCTTTGCTATGTTCAGTTATTGAGGAAAAGCCGAATTTCCTCTTAATTTTAATTAAAATTTCTGAAAGAGGGCCCAGGCATTATCACCACCTTCCAAAGTATGTTGTGCCAGTTCTCAGCTCGAGGTCCACCAGTGGACTTAGACCACCAACACACAGATTATCATACATTCCTTATTTAGCTATTAGTATATGTAACACTGCATAATTCATATTTTTAGCTTCAGTTACACCTCATGATGACCTGCCAAAGCAGGGTGCATTAAAATACAGTTGTTGCTTTGAACCTTACGTAATTCCCATTTAATTAGGTTTATTTAAACTGCATGTCACTAATAACATTAAATTTCATCTATTTAAAAGCTGAAAAAATAACCTAAGAAATGCATTTAATTTGTGTTCAACTCTTCTAAATTAAAAAAAATTAAATTACTTGTTCGCATCAAATTATCTCTACTTTTTTAATTCCATAACTAATGATATTCGACGAAATTCAACAAGCCAAATTCATTGAAGAACTGGCTCTAATTCAGGTTCAACTTTCTAAATTAAAAAAAAAATTAAATAATTTAATTCGTGCATGAAATTATCTCCAAATTTTACCTTATTTATCTAATATGATGTTATCTCATACGTTATAAAAAGTCAAGACAAAAACAACGCCGTATTCAATTAATCTTAATTGTTCTGAAAAAATTTACTAAAATAAAAAACGTGTCAATATATTTCAAAGCAAATCATGTATAATATTCGATAAAGAAAACCCCTGAATAGTTTCAGGGCATTAATAAGAATGGCAATGTTTGAATAATCTGGTTTTTTTGCTTCCAAATTTTTAAAAAATAGAAGAAGAAGCCAGGGAATTTAAGAATTTGAAGACTAAGCTTTTGTTCAAAATTATGTGTATATATTTTCCTTGTGTTAAATTCTGGAGAAAGACATTATTCCCTTATCTCATCTATTTAATTTTAAAGTTACCCTATAATTGTTCAACGCTTTCAAAATTATATTATTTTTAAACAATATACCGTATATTCCATCATATTAAATTCGTTGCGTTACATATCAAATTATATCTGCATAGATTTTGGGTAAAGTTCTTTGGTTCATCGAGAAATGTAATTTTTATGTAGGTAGCAAATTGTTCTTTATTGAATGTTATCCACATATCTTCCTTCATGACACTACTTTCCTGGGCAAAATAACTGTATCAGAATGCGATTTGATTGTGCAAATTCTGCAAATGGGTCCTGATGTAAAGTTATATGTTAAATGTTATTCTTCTTTTAATGAGATATATAGATCAAGTGCTTTGCAAAGTCACTAAACAAATATTCATTTCCCAACCTGATGAATAGGCAAACTGAAAAAGAAAATTTGATACTTTATGGAGTTCATAAACAGAGCTAGTAAGTATATTTCTATAAAGAGGAGTGTATGAAAATAAGACTTTTCCTATACATTTGTCGCAAAATAGCAGAAAAAAAGAACTATCCATTTAGTGACTTAGGAATGAGGATGGTAGTTCTTTTCTTCCATGTTCCTCCTTGATGATTTAGATGTATAATAATTCTTTGTATTTAATGCCAAACGAATAAAAATGCTTAATATTGTACTGTACTGTACTGTTATTGCTAGTACATATTAATACATCCATTCCTGAAGGCTGCGTGACTGAGACACATGACAAGAGCTGGTTCATACCTTCATAGGGAAAAAATATTTTTTGATGAAATAAGAATACGTTTATATGTTATTAGAAGTCAAGCAATATTAATTAATGAGATAATGAATACTGTCTCTCATCAAATAAATCAATCTATATTATTCTTTCTGGTCTCTGTTTGTTATGAATTATTAGATTATCGTTGGAAAGGAGCAGTAATTTTTACTGCGTGTTCCAATGTAATTCAATATATGATTTTTAAATTTTAAAGCAAAATATTTGCATTCAGACAGAGAAAAGATTAAACTTATTTGGAACAAAAAAAAGAACATATTTCAATGAGCACCCATTATTTTTTCCCTCCTCGTGTTTACAAATACGAAAGGAACAAACGTGGATAAAATCTAACTTCTTGATAAATATCGGCGACTCTTAGAATCTAGAAATGCTAATGGAAAAAATTCAAATCAAGCAGCTAGGTGTGACACGAAGATTGGCAGTGGTTCTTAGATAAATTGTAGGTTGTGTATCAAATTTGGACCCAAATCCATCAACAGAAATACATGCATCTGTCATATTGGAGTCTTTGGAAATAATGTAACAGATGAATGAGGCTTGCACTGTTCTACAAAATACTGAAGTTCTCTCCAAAAGTGCACGACTGCAAAAGGTTAAACATTACGTAAATTTAAGTTCAACATAATAACAAGGATAAATTTATTAAACCTCATCAATAGATTGATATTACGCATTAATAAATTTATAGGAAATTTTATACCATAAATTACAATTTCAGTTTGGTATTTCTTGGGATTAAAAGTTTCTGAAATTATTATTCGAAATCTAATAAAATGATATAGAAAACTCAGTGAGGAAGTTAATTTTAATATTTTAGAAGATAATTATTAATCCCATTCTCGTAAGATTGTGTGTGTAACACAGACAAATAGCTTCTGACCGTACGTTTTAAGTATATTTTATCTAAAATCTAACGTTGGAATTTAATGCTTTTGTAAAATTTTGTTCTTATCAAATTTTGCTTGCAAAATTGTACAAAGAAAAACATTGGCCCAGCATTTAATGTCTCTTCAAAATACACAATATAAAGGGAAAATATACCAAAAGCTCACAATCTAATGAGTTCAGTGCGTGATCAAGTCTACTAGCTATTAAGGCACGACATCGATGCCCATTGCTGAGAATTATTTATATTGTGTTCTATTAACTAAATTGGCAGAATAACGCTTTGTGCATCAGGGCAATTCTGAAGACAAAGGAAGGTTACAATAACATAAGGGTTAAGAAGCCATGATCTTCCTAGACCATCTCACAAACATGCTACATAGGGTCCGAGTCCGAGAACACATGCTTACCAACCCATACACTCGATAGGCTCCACACATATATGAGAGATACTCTCAACTGATGTTAATATCCAAATTCAAAAAAGATTATGCAATGCTTAAGTCCAAATCATTTTGTTTCAGAAGCAAGGCAATAAATTAAATTATTAAAGCACTCCATGATAAAGATTCTTGAAATATTAAAGCCATTAGAGTAAAGCAAGAATTACTCGCTAAAACAGCGGCACTTGCTGAGAGTGTTGCATGATTGCGAAAGAGGAAGTTGCAACATCACATGAGATTTTATATGGTTTGAAAATAGAGACAGTTCCGATTCAACAGACAGTTGAATCTGACTTCTTCCATGCTGGTGGCAGTTACTTTTATACTAGAGTTTAAGTTGAAATATTCTATAAATTAAAAGGCAGAGGCGTTTTTTAAAGTAGAAACTTTTAAATAATTTCATATATGTTTACACGCATATTTCATAAAGATAATATTTGGCGGACTGGCGGTATGACCAGGATAATAGCGGGTGCCAGACTGAAAAAATTTATTGTTTTAGTTTGGTAAAGCAAATTATGACATTTCACAAGGCCCACATTCAACAATCCTGTTTTATAGAATCGAATCTGGCCCGCATCCATTCGCCCAATAGCACGCTATCGTAATCCCCTCAGATATGTAATGAGTGCTCATATGTAAGAAACTCATATTCAAATTTTACTTGCCGTTTCTACTTGCAGAAACCGCAGACGCCTAAAGCTTTCGATTTTGACATGTTATTACGCTAAATGGCAACAGCCCTGTATATTTGTTTTAATGCATCTGGATGTAGTGGTATTTGAACGTAAGCTGCTTAATTCTACTCAATTCTGAGGTGAATTCATTTTTTCTTTCCAGATTTTTTCTTAAGTATTGGAACCAATGTATATAAGTTATTGAGCAGGTAAGAGAGTTTGAATTTTAGAAGATATATTATGCGATAAATGTAATTTTGGATCTACAATGCATTTGGTGTTAATGAATTGTGTTGGCAATTAAATACACGTGGAATCAATCCTGAACGCATTATTATTATAGTCATCCATTGGCGAATCCAGGGGGGATATACATGCAGCCTCCCAGATCTAATCCAAAATATTTGATTTTTATTTAAAGCAACATACAACACATTTTCTTAATCTTTTTTTTAAAAATAATAAAACTGTGGCAAATATAAGCTTCTTACTATACCAGCGGTTGAAAATTTTCCGCTTTTGTTGGTTTGGTTGGTTTGGGTTTATTGGCACAAGTGGCCAATTTAACCATACTCGCAAGCGAAACCCTCGTCATATTCAAATCGCATTTAAAAAATTTTTAAAACATTGCAACTGGAAAAATCTAAATCATTAATTTTAAAACTTGAAATTCCTTTAAGAAAGCAAAAAACATTGACAAGGATTTGCCTTTAAGATGTCAGTTAAATCAACGATATCTGCCCTCAAAGAGTTCTAATTTTGCGTATAAAAGTTTTGCATTGACATAAAATATGCTAACACTAAAAAAGCAGTTGCATCTGATATATATAGATTGTGTCAGAATGCAGAAGGTCACGAGACGAGTTAAAAATGTGTGTCCCACTTCCTAGTTCTTGTCAAAATGACATCGTGGCCTCCTTATAGTCCCATACAGTCATTCTTTAATTATACTTGTAGCGTTAACACGGTTGGAAAGATTTTTTTGACTGAATATTTCATTTGTTTTTTATTAAATTAATGGAGTATTGTTCTTGTCCTTGTGATTCTCTAGCCAGGTGAGTCAAGTTGCGACTTTCATAAAACCATGCGGGTCATGACGATACAAACCTTTATGACCAGCCTTGACCAAACTAGAATTCGCTACTGTAGTCCCCTAACCATTTAAATCAGAATCGGTAAATCCCAGTGGATTTCAACACTGAAAATGTACTAAATTTAAAAAACACACTGACATAGACGCCATTGTGAGAGAATTATTAAATAATGGATGTAAGTAGAAACCATCGCAAACTGGCAGAAGTCCAATTTCGCTAGATAAGGCGAAGAATGCACTAAATTCGAATATACTTGAAATTTATTAACATAACTAGAGTTGTATTTAGGTACGCGAATTAGCCCATTTCACTCAATATCTCGAGATGCCGAGAGATACCTGTCTTTTACTTAAGGAAAAGCACGATTCCAATTGGAAAACTGTTTTCATTTGGAGCATGTGAGCAAATTGCCTCTATACTTGCTACTTCAATGAAGTAATTCATCTGCATGCACTTCTTTCACAACACATTGTTCATATATGTAAAATGATAAGAAAGTTTTGACAGCACATCTAGATAAAATCTTTTTTGTCTCCATAAAATGTTTGCGGAAGTATCTACACCAGAAGTAGTCTCAACACTTGCTGTTTCATGCCATAATAAATGTATCTACATGCTACATGAATCTGCCATTAAGAAAAGAATACTTAAAACATCGATAGGAAGCTAAGTTTTAAATTATTAGAAACTCATTTCACGTTATACCTTATTTTATTAATTATGTCCACAAAGTTCTTCGATTCAAGGTCCTTTAAACCAAAATTTTTTTTGTATATTCTTTTGTAAACTGGCCACATTTGGCTATTCTGATATCATATTTAAGATGACGAATCTATATGCATAGATCTCCTCTCGTAAAAAAAAATTTGATCCCTTGGAGAACACATAACCACATATTAGAGATGAAAATCATCATGCATATTTTATGAATACATCTGGATTTACCTATAATAATTGTCTGCATATAACCATAAATCACAAAATGAAATATTTTTAATTTTTTAAACCATTTTAGTCTTCATCACATATGTAGCTTACGCACAAACAAGTAGAAGTGAAAATAATGTAAGAGATAAAAATTAAACATTAAATAGAATGGGAGCAAAAAATGCAGCTTTTCCAATAAAATAAAAAAACAAGATACTTACTACAAAAAAGAAAATACAGAAGAAATCTTAAAGAAGTAAACACAGTAATGACAATATACCTTTTATGCACAAAGAAAGTAGCATCTAGTAATTCTGCATTAACAATATTGCAATAATAACCAACCAATAAGATAATGAAACAGCAACATCATACTGGACAAAAATTCTGATTAAGATAAACAATAAATGTGAAGAGACCTCGAATGAACTTTTCAAAGTTATCTTCATCGAGTTCTGGAATGGAGAATTTTCTGTGGAGGGAAAGACTAACAGTCAAAATAATAATATTCTCTCAGGTTCTGAATTTATCCAATAATGAATGGTCCACAATTGTCTCTTCTGTATTTTCTTTTTGTTATATTAAAGTATTCGCTCTTACAAACCTATATGCTCATCACAAACATATAATCTGCCCAAGTCAACATTGCAAATATTTTACCCTGATTTGGAAGCTAGAATTACTCATCCCTTATATTGTTACTAATTTTAGTTAACAACAGTTTGATAAATATTGGTGAAAATATTACTCTTCACAATTATGGTGACTGCGCTAATAATTTAAAATTGTATGTTGAAATGGGTAAAGACAAAAATTCGTTTCTAAATGATACTAATTTATTCATAAAGTCTGAAACCACCTTTCCAGAAGTAGGCTTCTATCATTCTAATGTTTGGGGAACCATACTCTTTGTTTTAAATTGGTATCGTTATTTTTTTGTACATTCTCACTTGAGTGATAATGATGTAGAATTAAATTTCTTTAATAAAATTTCCCTACCATGTTGAGGATCCTGTTGCAAGGAGAAACTCAACCAAAATCAATAATAAAATTTCTTATTAAAACCGTTTTACATACTTTATTAATCTATAACTAGAAAAGTACTTGATTTTTTTAAAGTTTCGTGACAAATGGAATTTTCGAGATAAAATATGATTTTAGTCGGAGAAAATCTCTTTGATATTACCTCCTGGTAAAAAATACCTTGCTTACCTACTGTTAAAATCATGCAAAAAAAATGAATATTTTTCAATAAGGTCAAATTTTATATCACTATGTCCTGTAATACTTCGTAACTTGTAATAACCAAACGATAGTTAGACAGCAAGCAATCTGGCCAGTAATTTCAAATGTCTAAATATTTAGTATAAGTTTTAAATCATAAATTAACAAAATAAAAATATATGCTAATTTTCTAGTTCATTATTTGAAGGTAATGGAGTAGGTGTGTTTCTTAGTGTGTGGTAAAAAACGTGGATAGTGGGCGTAAAAAGAGATCGATTGCAATGTTATTAATTATTCTTTCTAGTGAACTTGACTACTGTATTCTCCATTAAGGAAGAAGTTAGTCCTATTTGTTTTCCTTAATCTCACTTCTGCTCTATGAAGGTTTGTTTACGACGTCACCTCTTCAATGTTCGGATGATTTTAAACTAATCCTTACTTAAAAATCATACACTTTTAAAACCATTTTAGCCCTCCAGTTATATGCGTTTTATCTTAGAAGGATTTATACCACAACAAAGAATAAAAGATTTACCTCAAGAATTCGCTGTCTATTTCTTGTTTTATGACTTCTTTCACTGCGTTAACACGGATACTCTTAGAGGTAAAATGCCCTAATAACACAAGACGCTGTATTACATATGGTAGCTACATATCTTCACGATATTATACGCCGCCTCAGCCAATGTCAACGCTGGAGATATCGCGCAATATCTGGCTAATAGGGCGATACTTTAAGATAGCTATCGGATTCGACCGAAGAGGATTTGAGATCGCTTGGTAGTTTAGTGCTATTCTTATTTTGACTTTGTCGTCAAATTATCTTGATGAAAGCATTTCACAGTTAGAAAAAGAGAAATGAAAAATTATTGACAGAGGAAAATGCGCTGTGGTAACTCAAAAAATAGAAAATGAAAAACCTCAAAACAACTAAAAGGGAATAATATGAAGAACCAATTGTAGCAGTTTGTATGAGAAAATCTTAAACAGAGTCCCACTCAATGCAGCTGAGAGAATAAAGATAACTACCTATGTGAATTATTGCTATCTCTACTTATTACTTATTTTAAACTAATTTTCTTTTATTCTTAAATTGTCAACTATCGTGAAATCTAGAAAATCTGCTTTATTCATAAATATCGCACATAAAATAAAATATGCTATTTCTCAAAAATCTATCCCTTAATTTTCCAAAAAGAGTTAACACGGTATCCTTTTTTCATATTGCTGTTACCAGTAATCGGTAAGTTCAGAAGTAAAGCTATAAACAGTTAGTACCGTAGGGACTGCTAATAACCTTCTTTTACCAAATTTAGGTTGTAAGGAAAAGACCTAGATTAGATCTAGAACATACGTTAAACTTTATAGTAAGGCTTGTTATATATTTTGATTTCTAAACAATTCTCATGTTCTCTTAGTTGCAATAACCTATCTATATTTCTCTGAACTTAGACAATTCTCGAAGAAATGAAAAAAGCTACTTCGATATGGTAGCGTCTGGTTTTGACAGTTGGCAGATAGTACCTTTTATAACTTTTTCACTACTAGAGTGGGGATGACGTACATCAGTTAGTTTTACCTCAATATCCTACAAATGTAATACATATATCCACCACCTTTATTAACCCACAGGACCTGCTTCATATTGCGACCATTTGAATAACTCAAAGTCTCAGCGAAACAAACATGGAGAGATAGCTCCAGATATCTGTAACGTCCATCCAACGAACTATAACTGGAACAAGAATAACTAGATGAAGTGTAACTTGTATTGCTTAACCAGAGCAGCGACGTTATTGAGCGAATCGAAGAAGTTTATCTCGACGTGTGATCAAACCATGTATCGACTAATGAAACAGAAAAAAAAAAAAAAAAAAAAAAAAAAAAAAAAAAAAAAAAAAAAAAAAAAAAAAAAAAAAAAAAAAAATTTTTAAAAAAAAAAAAAAAAAAAAAAATTCCACATACAATTATATTCAAAGCAAACCATTCCCGTGTAGTAACAGTTTCTATACCCATGTAATTATTCTGCTTGATAGGTATAAGATGTCACTGAAATTATCTTCGGAAATTGTTTCATGTGAAGGTGCAATTATATCCTTTGCTTATTGGAGTAAACTATAGTTTGCTGTTTACAGTGACCGGAGTTATATAATCTACAAATGCGTGAGAGAATTGACATCATCTGTATCGAAAATATGTCTTGGGTTTTGACGAGAATCGTCCTTATTTTTTTTGTTCATATGACATGTGTGTTATGATGGAACTAACTCGAAGTCTAATATGCTATTTTTTGTTATGGCTAGCATTCTGTCATCATCTACGGATTGAGAAGGTTAGGAAGGTGAAGAAAAAGTGAAGGCTGAGAAAAAAAGAGCTCAATAAATCTAGCTTTATTATTCTCGCTCTATGATCTTATTATAGCGATATTTTGTATTACTATCAAAATAGGCTATTTCTAAGCTATATTTTTTAACTCTGAATTTTTTCTCTTCTAAAAATACTTATAAATGATAAAAAGTAAAAAAATTAATGCTGGAAAAAACAATCCTGTCAAGTTGGAAGCAATGATAATTGTAGATTTCTTTTGTTTGGAAATATCAAGAAAATAACATTTCGTCCTATATTTTCATTACTGTTGAAGCTGCAAGAATAAAAGAGTGTCGAAGAAACTGCAAATGACGAGAGAGCTTTCCATCATGGTGTAGCATGTATATGTTAAAAGGCAATTTTAAGTAAAGAAGGGGGCGGAAGATCACATTTCAACTCGTAACTTCTAAGCAATTGTAGCTATCAAAAAACTTTTAAGGAAAAAATTGTTCCATATGATGAGGCAATGATTTGTTTAATTTGAATTTTCTTCTTTTCGTCTTCAATTGTTAGAGAGTTATGGGGAATGAAAATTTCAACCCCCCATAATTTCTAATCCTTTTGAGCTGGATAGCTCATCTACGAACTGAGCCGATATTTCACCAGTGCTTACAACATATTCCTCAACGGTTAAAATCTAAACAAAATTACTCTTGTTATTGTGTTTCCAAGATAAAATAGGCAAAGGTTTATATATAAATATAACTTTTAAACAATTGGTGGTTTTGGGGTTCTAGGTGTTATGAATCGGTGAACATAAGCTGAAATTTTCCGGAAGTCGTGTTTTGAGAACCTCTGCAACAGGTAGACTTCCTAGAAGGGATCTAAGTAATAACTGGCATTATTTCAATACCATGCTGATGTCATGGAATTTGTACCGTTTTAATTAAAATGGTAAATAAGAACAAATGGTATTCACTTTTTCAAATGTTTCTGAAACAATTTTTAATGGATTACTCTCACACAAGCATTTCACGTTTAATATAGAATATCTGCCTTTTCGACAAAATATCCGCGTTGTTGGAATTTCTTTCTATTTTGCAATCACTTTTTCGTGAAGAACTTGGTTTTTATGTTAACGGTTAAACAGGCTCTGAAAATATTTAGCTATAAAGGAATATTTTGACAGATGACCGGTAAAGGATTTTCTTCGTTTACAAATTATTACAAGATATAATTTTGGCTATTTTTTTGTATAGCTTACATATCAACCTCTTGTCGTCCTCTTCCTGAATCGATCTAATATTCACTTGGTGATACATTAGGAAGGAGAAAGAAAATTTTATTTCATAATAAGAAATTCCCTTTCATATCACGAAATTGGGAAAATGAAATTGTACAGCATTTTACATTTAAGTTCCTAAAAAAGTAAATTACCTTCTGGTACAGTATACATGACACTGGTATAGAAAAGTTAAAAATTTTGTATTTCATGCGCTATCTTATTAGACTTTCGTCGTTTTACAACAAAAGCATGCGTTTTCCTAAATGCTTTTATAAAAAATCGTAACGCGCGTTTTTTCAATCTAAGAACTTAACGTTTCTTTCTCATTATTGAGATAAATGTTTTAGGCAGTTGATCACCTTATAAAAAAATCAATTTTTTTTACTTAAATGTTTTCTTAAATTATGTTATTTATGTTCTTAAATATTATTTTATTTCCTACATTTTATATTCTTCTAACTAAATGATTCTCTGTAAAGCGTTTTCACAATCAAAAAAGTAGGTTATGTTTCATTGCTTTTGAAAAAAATCATGATAATCAGAGAGAAAGGATTCAAACTGAATCTTTGAAATATACAGAGACTTATGAAACGAAAAAATAAAAATAATTGTTAATAAATAATAAAATATTTAAAAATAAAATTAATGATATTTAATAATAATGTTTATTTAATAATTTTGAATATTATTTAATTAATAATATTTGATAATGATTATTTAATAACTACTAATTTAATATTTAATAATTTTGAATATTATTGAATTAATAATATTTAATAAATAAAAAATTAATATTTTAAAATATTCGCTTTGAATATTAATTAGTTGAAAAGATTCTACTTAACTCTTGTTAATTACCTATCGATTCGACTAATGATGAGAGAATAAAACATTGCAACATTTAAAAGCGCGTCATTTAAGTATATCGAGTAACGTATGCTAAGTTGTTTTGTTTATTTTCTGTGATAAGACTGTTAAGACTGAAAACCTAAAATATACAAACATAATATCATAATGGATACATACCTCATTCTGATGTGCATACCAAGGAATTTTCCAGTGACAGGTGTTTAAATTATACTTTAAAGATATAATGATGAATGAAATAACCATTCAGTAACTTTCTATTGATAACACAACATTAAATACAATTAAATTTCTTCAACACTCTGATTTGAAGTCGTATGTACATAAATTCTCATATTATGGCTAATTAGCCATTTTAAAAACCGCGATTAAAACTTTATATTTGTAAACAAGATGGTACTAAAAAGAGACATTTTTTCACAGAGAGAGAAAACGTGTGATGTAGAAGTGAAATTACCTTGCCGAGACTTACAAGAAGCAGGGAATTGAAAGTAATGGTGCGGAGAGCAGAATTCCCGAACGGTGGACAACAGTGGCGAATCCGGGGGGATATCGGGCTGCAGCCCCCCCCAGAACTAAGTCAGAATTCTTGATTTTATTTAAAATAACTATAACTGTTTGTTCTTAATTTCTCTTTTAAAAAAATAATAAAAACGTGACAATACTACTTTCTGGCTTGACAGGTTTGAAAATTTTCCTACTTTTCTAATCATTCCACTTGTACTTACAGCGTTGACGCGGTCAAAAACATTTTTTGGCTAGTTATTTCATTACATTTTTTATTAAATTATCGAAAGTATTGTAGTGTTTTTTTCAAGATTCTTATTGTTAGGTGAGTAAAGTCTGTAAAGTTAAAGTGTTTTGGCTTACATAAGCCAAGAGGTTTGACATTCTTCACGGCAATACAAAATTTTTATGACCTAAGCCTCCCCCAGACCCAAATCCTTTATTCGCCACTGGTGGACAATAACAATAGCCGATGACTCTTGTTGCAATTTTTCAATGTAAATAAAGGAATTACTATTTAATATATTATCAGTATCTGCTTGATTAAAATATTGTCCAGAGATTTTAAGGGGGCGACGCATTGTTCAACAAATGGCCAAAATAACAAAATTAATTTCTTTTGGCTTATTTCGTTGCTTTTATCGTTCTACTTATTGTATAAAAATTTCAAATTTGTACCTTTAATATTGCAGGTATCTAGATTTTTATTCACGATGACTAATGAAAAACACCTACAAATGACAACTTTAAATAGCTTTTTCTCCATGTGGACGTTTGTGCGCTTTCGTGTTTACAAAGTATTAAGGCTTTTTTCCTTTTTAAGATAGAGCTTTCAAATTTTTGTACAGGTTTTTCAATATGTATACGATAAAACTGTGAATGCAATAAGTATTCAGTTGCTTAGTTTTTTATATGCAAGATATAAAATGAGGTATTGATAAATTTCTTTGTTTTTCAGCACATAATCCAGTAAAATATCTATATTTAGGTGATTATTATATACACCTTAAATTCCATGCATAGTTTCGTGTAATATATTTCAGTGAATCTAAAAATTAAGTTTGAAGCAAAAATATTCATATTTGAAAAATCAGTAGGGATTTTTAAAAATTGAATTTTTCTTTAAAAAATTTAGATTTCAATTAAAGAAGCAGATCAAAATGGATTTTTTCTCTTCAAGATGACTTTATGTGATTGTGTTGTCTCAATACTATCCAAACTTTTTTCAATAATACATCAAATAAAAATTGAGAAGGTAATGTGCCCCCTTAAGCTACATTCTTATCTGTTAAAACCTTCCCACCTGGAGCACCAAGATTGCGTGGATGATAAGCCACCGGATAAATAAGTGATTTCGCATTCCTGGACGTGGGTGCAATAAAATTGTGGGTTAAGTAATCCCTCACCGCTGACGATACGTACCTCTTTCGGAAGGAGCCAGAACGTAGACATTGGTGGCCTTACGCATTTGGCTACAAAATATTGGATCTCAAAATAACTAATTTTCTTGAAAAAGGGGACGAGATCCAGATTTATCCAGATGATTGCATGTGACGTCACGGGAAAATATAAATTGACCATGCTCGGATCACAGAGAAGAATGTGTTGATCGACTGGGCAGGGCGGGGGTAGCTTAGTTTTATCATTATTTTTTGAAACCAGACAATCAGCCAACAAGAAATGATCAGCTACGTTGCAAATCATTCTAGGCATGTTCAAAAATAGCGGTCAGTAATATAGATTGAACTTTTAATGTTAGCCCTATAACGAAATAGTAACTGTTGGAGGAGAAACGAGTTTGTTCTGGTCCTCTTCGAAAAATCTTCCTAAATCTAAGTCTAGTATCATTTGCAACTTTAATGACCTAATATGGTATATAATTTTTGCAACAAATGTATGTGATTTATTAATTTATAACATCTATTAAAATCCCTTATTCTGTGTTAATATCAGCAACATGTAATGATTCCCAATTACTTCGTTCAGCAAACTACTGTTGCAATCATTTTAAAGGACCGATTCTTCATCTGTTGTACGTAGATTTGACAGAAAATAATGTCATTACTAATGTAAATTATATGAATTAAGTGAGAAATGATTTCTTAATTGCGAATCGAACATAATCTAGCTGCGAGTTCATAAAAAATAAAACATGATATCCTACTATTTGTTCATTTTTTAGTTGCATGAATTCCTTCTACATATAATTTTCAAATTGCACAACTATCATACAAATTTCTAGTTATATCATTTTTATGTTCCGAAATTTGACAAAATAAACACAAAAATATAAAATAAGGACAACAGTCATATCGTCTAAGAGTCAAATCTGATTCATTCTTTTTAAAATTCTGTTTTCTCAAGATTTCTCCGACTACTTTTATGACGATTCATTTTCAAAAGGAATACAATTCTTTATACGAATTGCTATTTTAGTGTTGTATACAGAATCACTATCTTTTATTTACTAGACGAAGAAAAACTTTAAAGATAAAAATACCAAAACAAGTTTGGAGCTTTCAAATTAAAAATCAAGTTGACTTCCATTATAGAAGATGACAGAAATGTTCTAGAGAAGAAATCTTTGCTTAAAGGTAAGTAGTATAAGAATTTTTTGAAACGGGGATAAAAAGAAATGTTGAAAGTACTTGGAAGTCGAGGTTGCTTTTCGAAAAGATTTTATGAAATTTGAGCTTTTCCATTATCTCTACATCTAAATCTTTCTATTTTTTTGGTGCTTTTAGATAAGTTTTTAAAACATATGCCCCAGAGAGCTATTTTTCTTTTATATATTATATATATGTAAATATAAATAGTTCTAAATTTATACAATATGAAATGAATTTAACAAATTCCTAGAATGTTGATTTTAAAATAATTTATGCAATGATGTATCAAAGAAATGACTTTTTCTAGCCGATAGAATCTACCTCTACAAAGTATCAATAAACTGTTTTAATTTTCGATGTATCTATAGTAACTTTATTAAAAAATCGATTGAGATAATATAGATTGTGAATAAACCGAGATATATGGAACTTTTTATCTCCTAATTCTTCCTAATGGCAGTTTTATCTCTTACTCCGACTGATAATGTTTTTCTCAATCGTAGCTACTTACACTGGATAGTTACCCAGATTTGAGCTTAATTTTCTAAATTTTCTCTTATGAAAATAAATAATAGAAATTGCGAGACTAATGAAAGGAAAAAGCTGGTTAAGAAAGAATTCAATTAGTGTCGTAACTGGAAACAAATAATGTGGAATTACAATAAAGTACTGAAAAACATGAAAAAAAGCAAGATATATGTTGTTCTAAGCTATTGTCACTCACATTGTAGGCCCGGATATAATGATAAAAATTGTTTATTATATTTTATTCTTTTAGTTAAATCAGAGCGAGTAGATTAGTCCATGTGTTTTTGTTTTTCCTTCAACAAATAATCAGACTATTACGGAAATTTTTAAATATAAAAGCAGTTTAGTCACAGATTACGAGCAATTTTGTGTCGTGATTTAATAACTTCGGAAATGATATTATTTTATATGTATTGTTACGAACATGGAAGTCGCTTCCCAGCAATGTTAGTCTTATGGTTGGGAAGAGAGTTCTACAGGAGTATGTATGGGAATGCCTGGGAAATGGAGCCATCGACCTTGGTTACAAACTTGGCGACTTGGCGAAAAATTTGGCGACGAAATGTGGGATATCAAAAACTACTGGAATTTTCTCGATATTTCTATTAGGAATCGAGATCCGGATTTAATCAGATGATTCCATGTGACGTCACGGTCTGTTGGGGAGGCTATAAAATGGCCGTGCTTGGATCACAGAGAGAGTTTGTGCTCGACTTTGAACGTATTGATCGACTGGAATAGTCTTTGAACGTTTGCGGAGTTCGAAGGATCTCTTTGGAGACTTGCTCACTCTGCGAGTTGGTCAGCTGTTAAACGCTGAGCGCTACTGTTCGTGCATTTGCTGTTATTGTTGGCGATTTTCTGTCTGCTTGTACTGCTAATTTGTGCAAGTGCTTTTACCTGTGCTTCGTGCTAACGGAATATTCGTGAATAAATAGTTTTTCTCCGCTATCTTGTTTGTTGGACTGTTTTCAACGTGCACCCACATGACAAATTTTGTAACACTATGCAATAATTTAGATTGTTCTCAATTTAAGTTGAATCCTTTATAATAGCGTTTAACCCTCTGACACTTAGCGAGGTCGTCCCGGCGGTCTAAAAATTTCCCTATATAAGCGAAGAAGGCCAGTCTGAGGCTGTTTGCTTCTTCTGAGGGGAGGTTCAGAAACCGCTTACAATATAAGCGCGGTAGGGGGTCCAATTATCCTTGCAAACCGCAGCCCTTCTACGTGCGCCTTAAGGGAAGGTTATAGCAGGGTGTGGTGTGGTGTGGTAAATGACCATCCAGGTTTGGAGAGTCCAATTCATGTCGCTTCCTTCCAAAAGTTCCCGGTTTTAAAGGAGCTAGAAGAAAAAAGCCGCCTCGGGTTTAAAGAGTTTTGTTTTAAATTATAAACGCCTCACTGCTTCTTTAATCCTATTATAAAAGGATTTTATTTATTTAATATGACGATCCACGCCAAGGCACTCACCATAGGGTATGGAGCTTTTTAAATGTCGTCGGGGATGAGTATAAAGAAAAAGTGATACATTGTATAATAAACATTCAACAAATGCAATCAGTATAAACACATCAAATACAATCAAACATTTAATACAAAATACAATAAAATAAAAATTAAAATATAATAAATACAATAAAATAACAAATACAGAATAAAAATACAATCCTCAAAATTTATATATATATATATATATATATTAAAAAACATACTTATATTCATACAATGTTGATGTACAGTAGCATCAAATATGGACTATTCTTGTGGATACCTCCACAAGAATAAAAGCACTCCGATTTTAACTTAAAGACTCGCAAGAGTCTTCACTGTTTCTCGAGTCCCGAATCGAAATTTTCCCATTTGCCGAAAGTGTTTAAGCTCGCCTTTCTGTAACGCTCTTTTTCCACGATGTCACACTTCCTGGTAATACAAGTGGCCTTTGCGCGTAAGAATTTTACTCCAGTCCATGGCTTCGACTTTAATATTGTAACGTTTTATTTTCAGTTTAATGATATTTATCATTTTATTTAAGTGCATCTGAACTGAAATAAACTGTTTTTCGGTTATAATCGTCTGCCATCTCTATTTATGATGATCTACACATAACCTAACGGAATATTGTTTCATGTGCATTAGGATGGGTCATTTAAACATTTTCTACGTTTTCAAGAGGAACAGCGATAAAAAGTTTCTAAATGCTCTCAAAGTAAAGCATGTGAAATGTAATTATATTCTGATACGTCGAACTGCATCCGGATTGATATTAAAGTTACGAGGGTTTTTTCTTGGAGAAAAGTTGAAGTTGGGGGGTCCAATACATGAACATTATTTTTTTCGAGCAAAGAAGACAATGCAACATTTTTGCAGTTTTGAGAGGTGGGTCGAGTGGGGGAAAGAGTCGAGCAACACACACGCATGAGCTGTTGCGCTGCGTTCCTTTGTGAAGTTTTTATCATGGATCGTACTCGTTCATAGTGGAAAATTTGCGATTGTTTGTAGGTTCAAGTGATATTAAGGGCAGTTTTTTACCAACCTACGAAGATGTTAGGAAGTTCTATGAATTGAACCGGCTTAAATTAAAACATGATAAAGAAATTAATAACTAACTCATACATGAGGAAATAGAGGACATTATAATGTAAAGAAATGAAGAAATACGGTCAGAAGCTTACATTCCTACTGTCCAACACAAAGAAATGAAGAAATACGGTCAGAAGCTTACATTCCTACTGTCCAACACAAAGAAATGAATGTGATTCTAATGACTTATCCACCGAAATAGGAAAACTATTTTGAAATCTCACCCTAAAATAGGAAATAAGAGATTGGAAGAGTTTCTCCATACCAGTAAAGAATTTTTTGACATTTTATCCTGGAAATGCAAGAACATCGATGAGTGCATTTGTACCAGACACACAAAAAATACCCATCAGGATAAAAAGAGTCCTAATGGATTAACGAACCACTAGAAGAATGGTGATCGGAATGTGATTTTAACGAATAAAATTAAGAACACTTTGAAAAGGAAAATGCCAAGGCAAAAATTACAGTTTCAGCCTCAAAAAGGAAGAACAGAGAAGCTTAACTTGCCACTTCATCTGAATCTGCTGAAAAGGACAGTGGCGATGTATTCCAGCCAGACACAAGCCTCAACGTGATTAACCTCCTGTCGATTAACCTTCTACTACAAACAGTAGAATACAATTTACTTTCGAGAACGTGTGATAGATATGGAGTATATGACAGGGCAAATATTGCTAAGAAGTTTTCACACTTCTACTTCGGAAATTCAGTTAACAAGAAAAGAAATAAAGAAAAGAAAAAAAGAATTCAGTTCAAAAGTCAGTTTCACAAGAAACGCAATATAGCACGAAAATTGATCGCGGTTGAAGACAAAGTCCTACAAATACATGCTTTATCTCTATGAGCCCTATCCCGCCTCAAACCGCCACATTCGGCAGAGGCCGGACTCAGGTGGTTTCGGGCGCCTGAGTGAATTTTACGCGAGAAAAGTGGTTCCTTTCTTTGTTGACAATTGATCGCCCAAACTTGGGTGTCGTCCTTTTGAAATCTCTGTAAAGAAAGGAAGGATTTCATTCCGTTTTCGTGAACGAAAATTTACTTCAGTGTTTTAGGTACTGGAATTCTCACTCTAGCCGGGCTCAGAGAGATAAACTTCGATGGACGAAAAAATAAAACTTTTATCATATAATTAAAGGATGGGAAAGTGCATCTTCGTAGCATTCTTGAGGAGTATATTTTATTGATAATTGAACCAGAGTCAAAGCTCTTTATTTAAATTGCACCTGCATTTGGTACATTTAAATGCTTAGAGGAGGGGCGGGGAAACTTTTTGCACTAAAAGGCCTCATTAACTTTCGGCAGTTGGGTAAAAGGCCGCACTAGCGAAATCTTCAATGTGATTCTGTAACTATTATTATATTACAGACAAGCATATTATGTCAATGTAAATTGTAAATAACTAGTAAGGCCGGATAAGAAACTTAAAAAGGGCACTTGCGGCCTTAAGGCCGGAGGTTTTCCAACCCTGGCATAGAGCTGTCAATCAATCACTGATTTCTTCCTGTTCAAAATCAAAGATATGTGGGTCACCAGCCTCAGCCGAGAACCTGTAGATGACGCTGCCATCGCCAGTGACGTCAGAGAATCAATCTGCCGAGAACAGAAGAGACGACGAGGCGGTACAAGACGCATGAACGACGTGGGTTTTTTTCTGCCAAAGACAAAAGACGACGATGTGCCATCCAAAAGCCTTTTTAATGACGAACCGCTTCAACTGTATATGTCTTTAATTGTAAATAATGCTTCTTAAAAATGTAAAATTAATTCTGCATAATATAATAATTAGCTAAAGTTAACGAGTAAAGTTACGAGTGGAACCCAACACTAAACCTGATTGATGACCGTAGATATATAATATGTGGTCTTCGTAGTCGGTTGGGATGAGGTTAACACACGTGAACGTTGGTAAAATCTGGGATGTATGTCTGCCTGGAAAAAATCAGATACACCATTCCAGATGATTTCGTCTTTGCACTTGGACATTCAAGGACACAAAAAATTTTCCTGAAGTTACAGGCAAAAGCTGAAATGTGATGTGAAAAAACCTAGTTGTCTCAGTTTCATCCAATTTCAATAAGGATTAACGAGTTTTCTGTTCAGTGTATTGGCACAGACCAAATACATTTGTGGTAGTCTAAGTTTCAGCAGGCATATCTTAAGTTTAAGAAGCAAATCTCCTGGAAAATTATTTTATCTTGCGATGATTAACTCCCGGGCTAATCGAATTTTACGTTGGTGAATCTGGAGATGGCGTATGTTGCTCAGTGATAAAGGTCAGATAAAACCATTCAGTGGATTTTATCAGTCTTTTGCTTGCGGACACATAGGCAAATAACTACCCACCTGAAGTACAGGCAAAAGAGCTGGGCTTGTGTGTAAAAAAAACCTGTTGTTCTGTTTCATCTAATTTCGTGATTAACACGAGTTTTCTGTTCAAAGGTATTGTCACAGACCAAATATATTTGTACGGAGTAGTAGTCTCAGCGGTTTTTAACAGGCATATTTCTAAGTTTAGAAGCGAATCTCCCGGCAAAATGTTTCTTATCCGATGATTAACTCGGGCTAATCAGATTTTACGTTTCGATGGAATCTATTTCTGAAACCTGGTTTGTTATACAAAATAATCGAATACAGAAAAAAAAAAATATGGAAGAAAAATAGAAGGAGGTAAATAATAGCGATAACAATACACATTTTGCGCCAAACGCAGCAGCATCCAGTGACTGCATCGACAATGTGCCCACAATTAACCAGCGAATCACTATGAATTAAGAAAAAACAAAAAAAAAAAATCATGCTCATATAATTAAAATAATTTACACATAAAGAAAACAATTAGAATGAAAAGAAATGGTTGTTAACAAAATTCACACTTACTATAAAGATGGAGCGCGTCACTTGTTCAAAGCCGTCGCTGCAACTAGATATTTGCCCACAAAACTGAAGGCCAAAATTGATACCGTAAGTCAAAAGAAGTTACTTCTCAATCTGAAAAAAGAATATCTCCTGGCAAAATCTTTCTTCTCCATTAACTTGGTCTAATCAGATTTTACGTTCGATAGAATCTCTTTCTGAAACCTAGTTTGCTAACGAAAAAGGTAACTGACTGCAATGCTAACCGACTCTGAACCGCACATTTATGAATTAGCAGCCTGTCCCGGTTTGAAATGCTCAGAATTTAGACAAATAGATACCGATTATTGAAGCTTCCCTATTATTAGGGTGATGCATTGTCTGGCAGAAGAATATATGTGATCCATAATATTGAAATTCATACCGGTGAAGACATCCGACTGTTTGTCGCCCAAAAAAGCATATGGAGAACTGTCGTTACTACAGCTTTCGTGTGGTAAACAAGAAGCGGTTTAAAGGGCAATGAAGACTGTGACAAATTCTTAGAGAAGGTTTCGTTAAAACCAAATACAGTCTCGAAAGCCATGCCAAGAATTCGATAAAATAAACAAATATTCGTGCCGTTTGACATATTATTGTAATAATATAAATGAAATTTTTATAAATTTATTCTTATAAATACATATGTATCATACAATTTCAGATTTTTTTACAGTCACACATTTTTTAAGAATTTAAGCCTAGTTGTAGCAACTCATCAAACAGAAGTTTACAAAATATGTATTTTTTTTAATGTAGTCATTTCGGAGGCAGAAGTTGATATAGTATTCAAACCAAATTTTTGTTATATGAGATAAACATCATTCAGCACCCTTTCTTGCTGTGCCGGATGAAATGAATTTTTTTCTCCATAGAACGGTGACCCACCCTAATGTACGTGACAATACTTCATTAACCCCAAATACATTTGTATTATATCAATTTTTCTTTTTCCAAGGCTATTGCATTAGAATTGTCGGTGGTGAACGTCTCTCAGTTTAACTCTTATTTTGGACTAGAATAAATGTTTGGAAATATACCCGACTCCAAAGGAGTCATGCATATTTATCCGACTCAGAAATTAATTGAAATTATTCACAGAAAACACAAAAAAAAATTACAAAAATCCTTTTATATTTTTTGACTTGTTTAAATAGATAAATTTCATTAGATATTTATATACTTGAGAAATAAAAGAATTGTATTACGAAAGTATAATTTAATTAAAATTAAATACTAATTTAAATTTATTCAAAAAAAATGTAGGTATTGAAATGTATAATAAAATATTCAATTTGAATGAATATTAATTTAGAAATTCAATTAAACCAAAATAAATAAATACAACTTTAAAAAAATAGGATTGTTATTGCATATATTAAATTTATAATCATACATCTCCAAATTAATGCATGCGTAATCTTAGTTTTATAAAGTTGTATATAAATAATTAATTAAGAAAATTATTACAGATCTTTTGAAGCCAAAGCACAGGATAAGAATATCTATAGCTGAAAACATTGTATTAGAAATGAAAGAATAGAATGATAGACTATTCATACAGTTAAAAATAGCTGCATTCATGTCCATTTGTGTTAAGTCAAAGCAGTTTCAAGCAACATCCAGCAAACAATACTTTAAAGTTCCATTTTATTACACTTTCTAAAGTCCGCGAAAGAAAACAAAGTTTTCAAGTAATTTGTAATCCCCGATCACCAACAGGCCGATTCCGCTTTGCATACCCTTTCTTATTTGCCTTCTTGAAGTATTTTTCTTCGAAAAAGCGAAAAATCATTATCACCTGTAAAGTCACTGCGGAATTAAATAAAAGGCTACGAAACAAGTATTAATGAAATTCATGCAAGACCCTTTTTTCAAACTGAAGCAAACAAAACTGTCCCATAAAACTAAAAGTTTCCTTTCGAAAAATTCAAAAGGGAAATGCATTCCGTAGTAAAAACATGAATTACGTGAAACATTACATTTTAGTGGATAATAAACTTTAAAAGTAAAAGCATTTCCAGTTGAGTATTTTTGTTTGCTTCGGTGTTCAACAGAGCTGAATGTCGCGTATTTTTAAAGAACAGCGTTAAAGAAATAAATTCCATTTCTTCCATTCTTTTATTTTTCGTGAAGCAGTTAATATTATGAAGCGGCTCTTGTTATAAAATACTTTTTTCATGATCTTACGAGTTATGTTTCCTGATTGTGTATCCATATAATTAATTTCATTTATCTAAATCTGATAATTCCTGCAATTATGTTTTTAAAAAAGTTCCAAGAAATAAAACATAAGCATGGTTAAAATAATTATCTAACAAGAAACACAAAAATGCACTTTTAACTTAAAAGCCTAAAAATACTCGTGCATCGAATTATAGCATTTGTAGTCTTAAAACTAAAATTTAATCATTAATTAGCTTTATACGTTTACACAAAAAGTGCGTAGAATCTAAAAATATCTCGAGTATTTTATGCCTTCCGAGATGAATGAAAATGACAGTCCTTTTCCAAACCAGAAGGGATCATCTTATTAGATAGCAAAGAAAATGAAACCTAAGGGGTAAACAGTATCTATTTATTGAAACTATTTTTTATACTTTCCTCACATAAACATTCATAAAAAGCGTAAACAAAGTAATATAAATCAAATACATTTATTTGATACAATACATGTCGATTTTGTGTCACAAACCCATGTAAAAACCTACTAATTGTTTTAGTAATGTACATAAGTTAGTAAAGTAATTGGAAATAATCGCATCTTGATCCTAAATAACTTAGCAAGGCCTCATAAGATGTCAAGTATTCGCTTCGTATTAATTGCATGTTTGTATAAATATTTACTTCCTCATATATGAATAATACCGGAAGAGAATTCTGCAATCGTCATGGAATTCAATCTCGACATTTTGATAAATTTTAGCATATCACGCCTCTTCCAAGCCAAAAAACCATATTTCGGCAGACATGTGCGTACATTTCATGCAGACATGTGCATACTTTTCGTGTGTATATTGTTGCAAAAATTGTCTGGTGGGTGTACGTGTAAGCAAAATAACAAGCAGGATAATAAAATGTAAATGACTCTTTATTCCACGAAGATTTCAGGAAACGGATACCAAAGCTGAACAGCACTTATATAAATTAATAACAGAGATCACCAATAAATCTCTGACACAGCACTTTCAATAGCGTTCAAAGTTTTCCTATTAACTCACCAGCTTGCTTCTTGATCAAACTCCAACTGACTACTCTTAGTTACAGAGCTTGCTTTTATACCTTTTCAACAGGAAGTGATATCATTATATAGGAAGTGACGTAATCTCTAGAAGGTTCATGAAGTTTTACTATCTCCCAGTAGAGATAGGACTACAGTTCAGGATTTTCCCAGAAGATTCCTTTTGTCGCCAAAGTCGCAAACTCTGTCGCTAAATCACCAAAATGGTCGCCGAGATGGCGACAAACTTGGAGAGAAATTTCGCTAAGATTAGTATTTCAGGGGAACAACTTTATAAGTTCGTAACAATATAAACGCAACAACTCAAAATGAAGAGCTAGGTGAATGAAAATTTTTATGCGGTTCCTAGATCCACAACAACCCGATGTTAATTTGTGGCTTCCTGTACTGTTCTTTTTCTTATTTTCTTTATTATTATTATTTTATTTTGACGTTGTTTAGCTATAAATCAAGAAATTTCGTAAAGGAACATTTGAAACTGTGTATAGGAAAATTTGATATTGCTACAAGAAATTGTGTATAAATTGTTTTAACCTTTATCTTATGAAGCAGTGTGCTTTCTTTCGAATTTTGTGCTCGAATATTTATTTTACTGGCGTTCTTCAGAACTGCCAGTTACTCGAAATTAACGTGTCCGTAAGGACAGGTCAAGTTACTAATTTTTATTAAATCCAAATCCAATACTTACATCAAATTTTGTACCAAATCCACAAAAGAGAAGATCGACTTTCAGAAAAACACTTAATTTTCTTCAATGTGAATTCAAAATATAAAAATTCACCATATTAAGAAAAAAATTTAATGTGCTTATTATTGCATTTTTCATTCCATTGATTTTAATATTAAACTTGTCAGTATGGAAGCATTTCAAATATTAGAAAACCTTTTACTCTGATTAAAAACGGAATGATTCGATCAATGCATATGAGATGAACTCTATATAAATTTACGAATTTGAACTTGAGAATTAATATTTACATAATCATACAAGATATTTATTCACACTATAATTTTTAAACATATTAGTTCTTTTTAAGAGGATATCAGTAAAGGACTTCAGCTGCCCTATTTCTGTGCATTGCATTAATAAAAGCAGTTTCATCAATCATATTGATTGATTGCAAATTTCAAAGCAAAATCTCTTTGATTGTCTTTTGTGAAAGGAACAACTTTCAAAGTTTCCTTTTGATTGGACTTCTCCGAAAAAGAATGATGAGGGATTCATTGACAGATTTCTCATTATAATTTCTGAGATATCTAACAATGAACCTTCAATTAAATCAATACTACGCAAAGAATGTTTGTCTAACACATAATCGAATTATTTTGACATATAATCCGATCATTTTCGCATGTACGTGTATCACTATGTTTCAGAAGGCCACTGGAATTCTGAGAGCTACTAACCTACGATTCTGAGATAAAACTATTGTGATGATATTAAAAACTAGCGTTATTTATGTGCTCAGGAAGCAAACTATCACTTTGCAGGTAAAGTACTTTTTTGAGAAAACACATTTTCATAATAGTATGTGTCTAGTAAATGATTATAAGAATGTTTTCACTACATTATAAGATTGTAGGAAAAATTGAACTTCTTTTGATGTATAAAGAATTTCAGTGTCCTAAATACAAATTTAAAATTCTTATGGATTTACAACTTTAAGGCTTATAATCAAGAGAAGCGTAATTTTCATCGACGAAATTGGAATTTCTGGGATGGGGATAGATGGAACGTTGGCGATAATCTTAAAAAATAATTACCTCATACCATAAATATATTAAATATTTGCGAAATTTATATTTAAACCTTTATGTAATAAGGATTGAAAAATACTACAATTTGGCATACTAGCTGAAAACCCGGCGTTGCCTGGGATCCATATTTTTTCACACACCGGCCTCCGTTTTCCCCCACAAATATATTTCGTCACTAACAACTGTAATTTTGAATTCATTTTTTGTTAAATAAAAAAACTTTCGCATAGCCTTTTATCAATCTTTTATAACAGTATGGTTCTGAATGACAACAAGAGAAAACGAAAAAGAATGTCATTTTAAAAATAAATTGAAGTCATGGATTGCTCTATCGTATGTTTAAGTTACGAAATAAAATGAAGTTATGCATGCTTAAAATAGCGGGAAGTAAGAAGTCTTACTCTGACTAAAGGAAACAATATTTTATTAGCTTTAACGTGGTTTTAAAACACGTGAATAGTTGATTTGATGGAAATTAATACATTTGATTTGAACAAATAAAAGCAGTGTTACAATTTATTTAAAATAAATTTTGAACCTTAATTACAGTTAGAGAAAATTGTAATAGCAATTAAATTGGTATCATTAAAAGAGACAAGTTTTTTGCTCTTAAGGATGTAAAATTAACTTTCGCAATAAAAGTATTTCAGAAGTTATTAAAGGAAAACGTCTTAAAATATTTAATCTTGCGTTTAGCTAGCTGTGCTCACCCTAAAATCGATAGTTTTATGAAAATTGACTGAAAGTTATTACTTTGTATTAAAGTCTATACATCAGGGAATCCAAAAAATGGTTTACTTTAGTTTTTCCGATAGTTAGCAAAAGTTACAAATTATGAACCAGAAGTCAAATTTTCGAACCGAAATTAAGCCATAGAAATGTGCAAAACTCATCTAAAAAAAACAGTTGATTTCTTTACTCTTAGACAAATGTGAATGCCAATTGTTTTTAAATATAGAATTAAGTTTTATTTATTTTTTATTATTGTTCTAGGCGTATCTGGCAACTGTTTCTCTAGTTACTGGATATTTTACGTAAAGAAAAAATTTCTGCTCACCCAAACATTGTTATTAGGTAGTAAAATAGCAGAATTATTCAATTCAGGCAATATAAGGATGATGACTGTATTTAACAATCTTAATGTCAACTTGAACCAGAAATTATTAAAAAAAAACTACATAGAAATTGGATTGAGAGAATTAAGAAATTTATGACAAGTCGAACCACAAGTAAAATTATCAAGAAAAAAATTAAAGTTAATTTTTACTCAATTTGATTTAAATTTAAGTCAAAGAAGGCTTAACTTACAAATACTGTGAATTTTAAGTTGAAAAATATGTATATAATTTCCAGTGACTTTAAAATTTATTTGCGTTTTCTCTGAAAACTGTTATTTCATTTCATTGGTGATAACTTACTCTTAAAAGTTTTGATTATATCTAAAATGAAATAATCACAGTGTTCTATACATCTCTAGGGTATGTTATGAACCTCAAGTATAGCTTAAAGTATAATTATTTATTTTAGAGTTGTTTTTATTTGAAAAAAAAAGGATAGTTTTTTTTTGTAAAGTTATGCACACAAACCTTGGTATATCTCGGTAACTTTAAGAGGCACTAAATATTCTGTTTCATAACACAGGTAAATGTATACCCTCAAATAGATTATTGAAAGAAAAGGTAAATACATGCATTAGAATTTGTTATAGGAAGTTTATGTAAATGTTCTGATTTTAATAAATTTGACCAAAATTGTCAAAATTTGAAAAATTTGTTCATTAAAATGGCAGGCATTTGAATTAACAGTTTTATACAATTCATTATAACTGAAAACATAAGTGTTGATAACAAAAAATTTCCTTTTTTTTCAAAAAAAAGTGTGTCTGAAGTTGTGTAGGTACATACCTTAATTAAATGTTTAAGAACCACTAGTTCTGAAGTTGAAAATACAATGGTTGACCTAGAAAAATGCCTTCGAGAATGTCGTGTGCCAATTCTTATACTACATCGCTCACCGTTTAGAGGGAGTTGTGACCGAGAAGCCACTACGGTATTTTCTGTTTTATATTATAGATTACGAGTATTTTTTTTTCAAATATGTCTCTAACACTTGCAGAATCTAAAGGATTTAAAAGTGCTGATTTGATTTTTGATTTGATGTGACTTTCTCTGCACAAGATCCCTGATAAAGCTATGTCAGAAACCAAGAATCTGTATAGAAAATAAGTGCTTAATAGAATCAAGAAGTTAACCAAGTGTGATGAATGGAAACTGGATGAAATTAAGTTACTAAACAAGACATTTAAAAGAGATCAGATCAAAGATAAGAAAACTAAATATCATGGAAAATACCCAATGTCCTTCCAAGTACATGAAGAGGTTAAAATGTGGAATTTGTCCCAATAAAATGACAAGTCGTGAAACTGCTGAGCAAAAGTACCTCAAACTGACGTCTATCAACAGCCACACAAATCTGTTAAGATGTTTGACAGTTAGGTATGCTACCACAATGGTTAAGGCGTTGAGGAGACCTGCAAAGAGCAAATATTTATGTCGTCGTGTATGCCCAATGAAGTCTAGTTAACACGACGTCACAGCGTCTTCGTTAAGTTTCGTAACCCAATGCGAGAGAGAACCGGTTTAATGATGGAGCTTGTTATTTGTTTCCATATTCCATTTTTTCTTGCCACTGACAATTGCACCACGACTGACGGCAGATCGCGTACATCAGCATAAACAAGGTCGTCATAATTCTTGTAGCCGACTTTGCAGTAGATTTGTCTGCCACCCATTTCCAGGTAATGCCAACATGGGAGGGAACCCATGAAAATAGAATCCTCTTTGAAAGTGTAAAATGCCTATAGAAGTCTTTAACTTTTAATGAGTGGATTACGAGTTGAGGAGTCTGCAAAGATTCCAGAAGACCCATAGAATCAGTGTATAAAATGGATTTTCTACTCTCAGCTCATCAATGTACCCTTGAGCAAACAGCCGTACTTCTCAGATGAGAATACAGAAGTAAAAGAGTGTAGTTTATAACTGATGATGACCATTAAAATGCAGCCAACATGGTTCAAGGATTTGAACCATCCGTAAAACTGGTTGATAAGAGACTGATAAAATTGTCGATGTTGGATTAAAAGTGAAATTAAAACTGAGTTACACCACACTGGTAAAATTTCCAAAAGGGTTAATGTAAGAAATGCTGTTCTCCATCCATGGAGGATGGCCACAAAAATCAGTTGTGTGAACCCCTTACACCAAGGAAAAGTGCTCAGCATATTACGCATACGCAGTCCAAAACAGAGGGATGCATGAAGGGCGGCATTGAAGAGGCGATTATTATTGCCATTTACTTAATGTCCCACGTAAAGGATGCTTGTCGTTTGACAGAACGCAATAAGAAAGAGACAATTTATCTCTTCTAGATGATAATGATATCAGCCCGCATATAAACTGGGTATAGGGAGATGTTCTGGAAGGCTCCTAAAGACAGCCTTAGAGCTTGATGATGAACATAATCATAAGGCTTCAAGGTAAGAAGGTCGATAGAGCCATATACGAGTTTCCATAGTTCATCATAGACCGGATGATGCTTCTGATAAACACGAAGCAAAACATGAACGGTCTGCCCCAGGAAGTATTGGATAGAGTTTTAAGTTTAATGATCGAAGCATATCTCTTCCGTAAGCTGGCAATGTGTGAAAGGGAAAAGCCAAACGTTTATCAAATACTCAGACCAAAATTTATAAGTTATCTTGAAAACGGGGGACACCAACAAAAAACAATTCTGACTGGGATGAAGTGGCTGTTTGGTAAAAGGCATGTATATATTGTTTTTTGTGCAGAAATAGTAAACCTGCTTTGATTGGACCACTCAACAATATTGTTGATGGCTGTCTGAAGCTGTCTTTCTATGATAGAAGGTTATGAGACATTGAAATGCAAATCATCAACGTAAAGATTCTTTTGCACAGTTTGTGGGATTACTGATAAAAAATAGGATTGATATCAAAAAAGGGGTTAAGGCTTAAACACAAACCGAGGAACCTCTTTCCTTCCCAAGTAAAAAATGTTGGTGCACTTCCCAGTCGGACAGCAATACGTAACTGAACGAAGCACGA
>BGPR01006587.1:0-78826 GCA_013235015.1 Araneus ventricosus | reverse complement strand
TCATTGCGCTGGTTCAGTTGCATATTGCTGTTGACTACGTCCTTTGAGTGCCAGAAGTGGATTCAACAACGTTAAGATAACCTTGACCTGAGACCGACGAAGAATCCTGCTGATGTTCAAGTTACTGAACATCAACAATATCAGGATAAGATGTCCCACCGTTGGAGGAGGATGGAGGTGGGCAGATGACAATATCAGTTTATTAGATTATAAAAAGTTTTAAGTAAAGACAGCATGATAATAAGCTGAAAGCAGCCTGAAAGCAACTAGTACTTTTCATGGGGATCATCGGTAACTAGACATCTGAATAACACAACATCTCAGTAGCTGTTTGCCATTGCATTAACAATGTTTAATATTGTATATAAATCTAGAATATCGTAAAAATTATGGGATATGGAGCAAAATATTACTGAAATAATACTTTACAACGATGTTTATTGCTATAGAAATTATTTTTAAATATTATTAAAGAAGGCTAGGATTGAGCTTCTTTAGGAAAGTTAGATTTTTATTATTTTTAATGCCAAAAAGTCACCATAAGCAGCTTTTTCTTCTTATTTATTAACTGAGGTTAAGAAATACTCTTATAATATTACGCATAGGAAGAATAAACCTCATATTACTACTGCTCCAATTTTTTGGCAAAGTTCCAAGCATATAAATCTGTAACAAACATCGATATAATCTGAAAAAACTTGGTTAAGAAAGTCAATCTGAGTTCAGTGAACATTAATGCATGATTTTAGATATTTGGTTCAGCATGTATTTATTAGATTCTAATTTAAGTAGAATATCATTTCTATTAAAATAATGAAATAATTGAATGGACATGATGTGAAATTCAGTTGATTCAAATTTTTCCATTATTATAATTATACCACAGGTACTGAGGCCTGTCCTTGAAAGAACCATGTCATGTGTCCTTTGAAAAAGAAAATAACTACTCTGAAGTGGTCGTAATACAGAAGTTAATACGATACACTCTGGAAATGAATTCAGAACCCACTATATCATTCTTTCAATTATGAATTAAAAAATCAAACTATGTATTTTTCATGTTTGGTAACATAAGCTTATCCCCTGAGTTTTAATACTCTTCCACTATCACGTATTATTATTTGAAAACTTAAAACCTTATTTTGAGATTTATCTCTCTTTGAAATCATTTAATGCTCTATCCGTTTTAACATTAATATTTTTTAAACATATAGTTTCCAGGCAGAAATTGTTCCTCTTTGAGGGAGATCGACTAAATAGTACTGGGAACTTCCATATAAACTGTTTAGGTGGGACCATGAAAATTAAACCCATACGATGTAATTACTAAAATTAACTTCATCTTAGATGTGCTTAAATCACTTTTAACATAGTTATTTTTAAAGGTTTTATAATTCAGAAAGGTGGAAATACTTCTAGCATTTGTTAACAACTTTGCAGACAATTTTACACAAGTAACGTTAATAACTTTCAGCAATTCTAGCTACAGTCGGGGCACCTAAGAGCTCTCACCCCAAGCAGTAAACACTGCACCCTATAACTACACACCCTGTGTCGCTTTGAGGCCACTGGATTCTGAGTTGTTGCAACCTCTACATTCTGAATTGAACTATAATTTTCAGCACCCTGTAATCCTCCTTACCACTTAACTGAATTACTGTAAATGGAAGAAACTGGAGTCTTCAATCAAAATGGTGCTTAAAATCAAAGATATGCTGTCTCTTTTCAGTGATTGGCTTTAGTGTCACACATACAGTGACTTGCTCGACAACATAAGGATCAAACAAAACAGCCAGAAAACGTTAGCGGAAAAGAAGGATTAGGTATGAGTATTTTTTTGCTGACGCGGCAAGGGTTAAGTAAAGATGAATAAAATCAGCTCATCTGATTTTTTTACTTTATTTATATCTTTTTATGAAGACAGATATATATTCTTTCATATATTTGAGCATACCTAATTGGCAAGGTGACAGTAATTCCTTTTGCTCCAAAATATTAGAAGCACATATTCCATGTATCTGCGTTTGATGTTGCTATTGTTCAGGTTTCTATTTATTTTCATCATACATAAATAAAGAAGATTCTGAAATAGGGTGATTAATGAATGCATGAAATAACAATTACTTGAGGGCAATAATTTTTATGTTTTCTTGAACCGTTCAAGATGTATGTAATTGAAAATGTTTTAAAATTAGTAAAAAACCTAATTGACAAAACATCTAATGGATGGTGTTCTATATAAACTCAAAAACATTTCTATGCAGAAATTAATTCATGTCAGCCTTGCTTTTTTTTTTTGTTATTGTTTATACCACTAAAGATTTAAAATTACACAAAGGCTTCATTAAATGGTTATATAAGCAACGAGAAATAAACCTATACAGCAATTTATTGGTTGTTCAAACAATTGATCATCTTTTTAGATTACTGGCATCGTGAAATCTCAAATGTTTTTTTAAATCGGAACTTCAGTAAGTATGGTGAAACTTCTTTCCCCCTTTTTCCTGTTCAGAGGCGAATGCTTCTTCTCATCCGTTATAATATTCAAAGCTTCCTTGGCAATAAATGCCACCAATCTGCATGGCAACCAGAGAATAAAGACGAGGACTTATCTACATCGTTTGAAGAGCAGATTGGGCTAAAGGAAGTAAATCCTAATGGCCAATAGGTATAGCATCTAACCGTTACCAGTGAAAAGAGTCTCTGATGGCATGGGTACCAAGCACAGGAAAAGTTACAAAGATTCAGGTCTAGGCTTTCTTTTATGTGGTAACAGAGATAACACCAGCTCTTATTGACTACAAAATTACTAATATAATTTCCTTTGTGACAGGAAGATAATTAAAGAAGGAAAGAATGAAAAATTATAACAGCGTATGGTTTCTTTCTTTGGTAATACCTGTATATCTTCATATCAGAGGAAAACGGCACATATTTTTAACAGATGTACCACTCAATTGAAATTTAGACAAAATTCAGCTACCATGAGATTCTGTGCCACTTGAATCTTTACAGGATTTTACATGGAAACTAAAAAAACATTAGAAGATTTTACAAAATTCTTTCGTGAGGTTTCTGTGCACTTATAAGATCTACTTATTCTAGGACAATTCATATTAAATCAAGGATTTCTATTATTGACCTAATGCGAATTACTAGCGACATATATTCTTAGTGATAGAATTGGAGACAATGAAACACAATCCATTATCTTGCATGATTGTTCTCCAAGCGAAACTAAATATGACATGATTTTTTCCTTTTTTTGCGGGATTATGGAGGTGGGCCGGAGCTGGTGGGTTACGGAGGAAGCTGGAGCAGGACACTAAGGAGGAGCCAGTGGATTCAGGGGTGCAGGAGGAGGATTCTGGCGGGGCTGCGGAGGATTCGGAGGTGCAGGAGGTTTCCGAGGAGGCCACAGTGGAAAGAGCGGATACTAGAATAGCCACTGATGATTATTAGTGTATTATAAATGTTGCTTCCATAGAATTTCTATTTATTCTGCATGTGCCTGCCATTGAAAAGATTGAGACTGTTCGATATTTTTATGATCGACCGGAAGACGCACTTGAATAAGAAGGCTTTAATAGCTTGCGCTGTCAAAGTTAAAACCAATTTTCTTTTCTTTGTCAAAAATCCTGGCAAAGAGGTACTCTTTGGTACTCTTCAGGTCTTTCTGAAGGTGATGATTCTGTAATTTTTGTGAATGTTCTAAGACTGGAAGTGGCAATAGTCTAGAAAGCAGAAAAGATGCTTTCGAAAGTCTTCAGAACTTTCGGGAAATCTTTCTAAGAGTTAGTTATCTATTTATCATTTGCATAATTAAAATTTTCCCTTTTTAAAATGATAGTTTTGGAAAGTTATTTTTACTATATCATACTTTCTGATTTAAATAGTAATGAAATCGATATAAGGACTTTGTGGCCTAAATATGGCAATTAATAATTAAATATACTATTAAAATACATTTTAAATTCATTTTGGAGATAACTAACAATAGGATTTGTTTGTCTCGTAAAATTCAGCTTAAATTTACGCCAACAGATGACATCTATTCAATTCCAGACTAGTGCCATATTCCACGTAATATTTAATCACAAAAATGACAGAATTTTTTCGGGCATTACTTTGAAATACCAGGACTTAGCATATGTTTTATTGTGATTATTTAAGTGCTCCTTCATTTGAACTAGGCTGCTAACTTTTGTAATTTCAAAAGGGGCTTCATTTGTATTTCATGTTGATTTCTTACTTTTTGTAAATGGTGAAGAGATTTTCATTTTTATATCTGGTTGATGACGTCATGTACATTTGGGTGTCATGTATATTTTGAAATAAACTGCATTTTATAGAAACTATCTTTGTTTGTACTTTATTGTATTTGATTATTAATTTTTATTATTTTCTCTGATCTGCATAGATTCTAGATGAAGAACGACAAATATGAAATCGATCTACAGATATGGAATAGGTCGGTTTGCCCTCTATTAAGTGCTGCAACTTAGTAGAAAAAATGCGAAACGTTTCATATTGAGTCGTTTCATATTGAGTGTTGTCTGTGCTGTTGTAACTGTAACCACGTTTTTATTACGAGCATTTTTGCTTTTTTTGGAAAGTGTAAATTTCTTATCCTTATTATTTTGGCATTTAACTTCTATTTCTTGGTTTGTGAAGCTTATGTGGGTTAATAGAGCGCATTTTGAGATTTATATTGTCTATAATCCTTCCATGTTTCGTTTCTTGGTTTCATATTTATAATCTCCCAAAACAAATGGCCAGAAGCCGATTAATATGGAATACCAGTAGGGTGACATATATGGAATAGTATTCCATATTTGTAAACTATTCGTTAAAATTCACTGAAGAATGGGCTCACGCAGAATATGTTGGTTACTCTCGTGGAAGTGACGTGTACAATGTTTTTAAAATTAGAAATTTTTTATGATGATTAGAAAACTTAGAAGAATTTTCTTTTCTGTTCAATAGATTATTTATTTTTTATTTAAAGAAAAGCAGACTACAGATAAAACTCCATTTACAGAGCGCAATGAATAACAAACACACAAAGAACAAAAGCACAATCAGTGAAACATAAAGGTATTAAAAAACGCATTAGAAAAAAAGTTGAATACAGACAATATAAAAATTCAAAACAGAAAACCACAAATAATTTTCAAGCCCATAAATAATGTAAAACGAAAACACGCAATCACAAAAGCATCAAAAGACACACTAGGATTCCAAAAGTCGTATGCTGTCTTATTAATATCATAAAAACACACAAAAAAATTAAAAATGTTAAAACATTAAATCAGAAGACCATTTCAAAAAAGCAAGGTTTAAAAAGTTAAATATACAAAAGTACCAAATCCTAAAAAACACATTAGGAGTTTAAAAATTTGAATAAGAAAATTCATACGAGATATAAAAATCTATTGCAGAATCGCATAAAAATCTTAAAAATTAAATACAGTCGAGTGTAAAAGAGCAAAATAAAATACATCATATGTTTAAATGTTGTAAACAATTCGATTTAAAAACACCAGGAGACATATGAAAAATGTCAAGCTCAGCAGAGATCCTGTTAAAAATTCTGTAAAATTTGTACAAAGAGGAATTGTTCACATAATTAAATCTCGATGATGCACTTTGAAGTGAACTTTGGTTTCTTAAAGATCTGGCAGGCACATCGAAATTTATGGAGCTCAGTATATCACTGCAATGAATCGAACCAATAATGGCTTTGTAAAAGCAGAGAAAGCAAAAAAGATCACGTCTGGAGCATAAACTGGGTATATTGAAGATATCAAGTAGACGTGAAGAAGATACTTCTTGCATGTAAAATCCATTTTTTTTTGTAAATTAAATATCGCAAGAAGTTGGTTTGAATTCGCTCGATAATTTATTTATTTCTGTAATTTGGATCCCATATAATTCTGCAATATTCCAGATTAGATTGAACATGAGTGTAGTACCATGGCAAGTTCACTGTAAAATTCTCTAGTTTTGCGTATAAGAATTCCAAGCTCTCGATATGCCTTAGAGACCATGGCATCAATGTATTGAAAAAAAAGTTTAGTGTCAAAAATGATACCAAGATCCGTGACTGAATTTGAGTGAGATAAAACAAGATTATTAATTTTATAAACATTATTCAAAGGTTGAGCTTTTCGAGTATAACTAAGAATATAACACATTAAAAATGTTAAGATTTAAATTTTGGCCGTGCACCAATTCAAAAGATAATCAAGATCTCTTCGTAAAAGACAGCATCCAAATTGGATCATATTAGCCTAAACAATTTCAAGTCGTCATCAAATAAAAGATATTCAGAGTACTTTAAAACGCAAATGAGGTCATTAATGATTAAAATAAAAAGCGAGGTCCAAGATTAGAACCCTGCGGGACACCGGAAGTACTTGAAAACTCATGAGAAACAGCATTATTAAAATAAATATAGAGTGCCCGATAACATAGATATGAATGAAGTCAATCAGTCAGGGCTTATCATTTATATGTAATAATTTTTCCACATGAAATATTCCTTTAATTAAGAGCATTATATTATGTATTACTTTTCTATTAATACAAAAAATTAATTACACTTCCCTCACTTTTTACCCAAATCTATTAAAGATTTTTAGGTGTTCCATATTTTTCACAAATTTATATATTTGAGAATTTTACAATTTTAAATATTGTTGTTCTTTATCAATTTAGAAAGAAATTTTTTGTGCACATTTAGTGAACAGCTCATTGATAAATATAACGATGAAGTTTCCATAAATAAAAATTTCTAGTCATAAACATTTTGACAAATGTTTGTCTCCCTTCCTCTCTTAATTATCACAGATTTCTTTCACAAATAATGCCGACCTCATTATTTTTTTGCAATCAATTATTATTTTTAAGAAACATTAGTAAAGAATTCATATGAAATAAGAAGTTGGAAACCAATATCTCATCTGGTAATTTACAACATACGGTTTTTATAATTCAGTAATAACTTTTTTGTTCATTTCCTTTCAGATAAACACATTATGAAATATTAGTAGCATAGAAACATCATATTTCAGTCCATGACATTATAGCATAACTTTTGATAAGAACAATTACAACATAATTATTAAACAAAAGTGACATTTAACTAAAAATTTTTAAAAAAGTTAAGGAAATTAAAATGAAGTAAAATGACTACTTTAATTCATCATATATATATATAACAACAGATATTTCAAGTTTCCATATATCTCTCGTTAAAAATGAGCACTTTGCCAACTAAATAGTAGGAATTATAAAGGACTTCTTAAATCTCTAAGTGTTTCTACGAAAAAAAAATCGTATGCTCTCTTCTTTTAAGTTATACATTGTTCATAAAGGAGTTTATTTTTAAAGAACAGGTTTAGATACGTTTAGAAATATTCATTGAAGAATTTATTTTCATCATTATTTTCGTTAGTAAATCAAAGTTTCTTCTTCTACAAATACTTCTTAATACTTGGCATTTGTCTCACTTAGTAATAATTTTTTGTTCGAGTAAGAGTCTTAGTAATAATGTTTCTTGAACGACTTTTTAAGTTTTGCTAAGTTGACTGAAGATTCACTTCAATTCTTTTGAATTTCCGAAAAACTAGTGGACCCAATTTAACTAAATTTGTTAAGTATATAATACGGTCAATCAGTTATTATGCATAATCACCGGATCTTTAAGCTGTAATTGTACATAATAAGCGGATTTTTATGGGGTTATTATGCATAATAACCAGTTATTACGAATTATTACCGCAATGATTATGCCACATTGACCGTAACATATACACATTTATAAACAAGAGAAACAAATTATACCATAAAGCATTTATGGTATGTTCTTATATTTGTAAGAATGGTTCATCAACACAGGAATGTTCTCATTCATCCTCATTGTAAGATGGATCATACAAGTAAAATGACTCGAATATGGGGTACGATCTCTTTTCCTGTGTCACATGGTATTTTAGCATAACCTTGGATAAGATTTCTCCTTATGTTTCCTTCAGAGACAAGTCGTGATTCAGCTTGGACAGTTTTTTCCAGATAAGTTCTTTTGTTATTACGTTAAAAACGAACTGAATATAGATGTCAACAAAGATGGGAGTTTTATATTATTGAAAGATTTTTTTACTATTCTATATTCTATAATTCTATAAGTCAGCTTTAAATGTAGTTATGGGAATTTCAATCGTAATCAAATTCTTCCCACTCACGGCTGTTTCCCTATCCATCAACGTAGGTTTTTTGGGAAACCAGCAAATTGTCCATGTGGTTTGGATGATACAACTGTGTCTCATTAAGTGTATGGATGTCCAAATTTCTCAGAGATTAAGAAATATATTTTTCCGTTGAACTTTCATTAGCTAGATTTCTTGGACCTGTTTAAAAATGCTAACTCTTCTAAAGGTCTAAAACTTCTCATCCAAAAAGTACTGGACGCTTCACTTGAGGCTGCTTAAGGGTAAATTTTTGTATTTTGTTTTGTTTCTTGTTGCAATATATTTTAGTATTTTGCTTTTTGATTTTTCTTTTCATGTATCGTTATATTTTTTATTTTAATTTTCAACTACAGTATTCTGTTAATATTTGTTTGAAATTTCTATGTATTTCATATTTATATCTAAATCTTTCAATGTTATTGGGGCTCTGGTTGGTCTCGTGAAAGTGGTTCGTTTCTCAACTAAAATCATCAATTTTCCATGTTCTTTCGCAGGTCAGGACAAATCTTTTGTGTACCTTTGTTTGGAAAGACTCTGATACCCGAACCATTCCTCCAATAACAAAGAAAGAGACTTGTATGGTGGCAGAGAGTGGTTTTTATGGTTTTTTCCCCAACCGCATAGTGTTGAGAAAAACCTACCGATTTTAACCGAAAACTGGTTGTTTTGTTTCTTTTAACCTGTGTTTATCGGTTATTTTTTTGTCCTGGTTATAACCGGTTATATTTTTTACATCCAGTAACCGGGTAAAAGAACCGAATCGGAAGATGGACTCGATTTTAGTTTCGATTAGACTAAAATTTATCAAGTTATGAAGCTCTGAATTTCATCATCTTAGACCAATCAACGACAGCGGCGTCTGTTGGTTGGCGGATTACTGAAAGAGCCTTTATGAACAGATACCAACATAACAGATACATACCAGAGGATTGATTTCTTGAAAAACAATACTAATAAAAACATTTGCCTACAAACGGCGTCTGTTTTTTTCATCCCCCCCGAAATCCGGTTATTTCAAAAACCGGTTATTTTGAGCGGTTATAACCGCCGGTTAAACCGGAGGTGAAAAAACCTGAATAACCGAACCGAAAACCGGTTATTTTCGCTATAACCGCCATCCCTAGTATGGCAGCGGAGATCTCATGGTCTGGACAGTCATTATGTTGGGCGACCTCACATCTTTCCAAGTGTTAGACAAAGGACGCCTGACTACTCAAAGGTGCAGGGGTGAGATCTCACAGCCTTGCAATTCGACGTTTCAGAGACGCAGTTCCTCTTAACTCATTTTTATACTGGCATCGACGTCCACATATGCTATCTTGCTTAACTATTATCTAAAAATGGAGTCGCCGGATGAAGAGGGAAGTCGAATCTCTAGACCCAGACTGCCAGGAACCTTTTCGAGGGGACATATCTAGTTCGGCATCTCCCCTGAAAAATTTGCAAGATGCTAAAACTGTTCTGTTGCAGGAGTAGAACCGACTGTCACAGAAATAAATCAAGTCATTTCTATTATGCGCAGTGAGAGGTGTATGGCTTTGAAAGTCATTTTAATTTGGATATTTAAAATTTTTTTTTAAGCAATTCTGCACTGATAAACCTTACTGTAGATTTTGAGAGCTGTGTTGTACAATTTTTATTGCTAAGTAACAGTTTAAGTATTTTTGGAACGGATTATTTAAACTGCGCTTTGGCCTCTACTTGCACTTACTTTATAGTAAAATGAAGGTATTTATAGGCATGGGGGAAAATGTATGTTTATAGATTTCCTTATTACCGAAGTCTAAGCTATATTAAAGTTTTTTCTCTAACCAATAAAAACAATATTTTCATTCTTAAAATACTGGAAAATGCTAATTAAAATAGAAGAATTTCAAAATATAATAAAATAGAAAAATAATAAATAAATGCAATAATAATTTGAAATAAAATAATTTAGGATTGAATAACAAATTAAAATAGAATAATAATAAAAATGAAAATAAATTTTTAATCTGTATTATTTATTTCACAATTTCTTCGATATTTTTTTTTCTCTTTTCGTGTTTTCATTTATTTTTTTAAAACGTGATTCATAAAGGAAAAGATCCATAATTCACTTTGAAATTTCAACTTTTAGATGCGTCACAAATATCTTTTGCTTCTTGATATTAATCACTTCTTAGATTTTTCTTCTTTTCCTCGAACATATAAAAAAGTTATATATTTTATGATGATTCTTGATATCAGAATATATTTAATACACAAATTATTCAGATATGTGGCCTATCATGTAATTTAAAATACTGACTCTAAAGCACTTCCTTATTTTCGTTGAATTAACTACTGTTTATTTGTTCCATCGAACTAAATGTTATTTAAATTTTATTCACTACAACAAATCAAAGAAACATCCACTACGAATAAGAATGTGGGAGAACTGGAGAGAAATTTAAAAGAAATTGAAAAAGTTATTTTCAAATCTAAAAATGCAAAGTAAGTGAGATCAGAGGTTAATAAAAACTATTTATAGTTCTGAAAATATTTGTAAAACACATCATGCAGATAAGCCAATAAATTACTTTCTGTGAGTTATGTCCGTTCAATATTTCCCAGAAGGGTTAGGTGACCTAAAATAAAGCGAATGAATGCTATTCCATTAGTGTAGAAATGAATAAAATGAACATGCATACTAACTTGTTTCCACTTTTCACAAATAGGTTATATGTCAAAACTTATTTATTTCCATTAACAAAATGAATCACCGAATCTCATTTGTAGTAGAATGTGTGAATTCATTCATTGAGTACTTGTTTAAAATTAGCTACAAAGTTGCGAAGTTTTAAATTTTTTTTCTTTTGAACTTCTTAAATCTAGGAACTGGTTTTGTGTAAAAAGAATTGTGGTCACTTATCCACGATTATTGTCGGATTACTCAAGGCTACGAAACATTGTATTTAAGTGAGAAATGCTTAGTGTTTGATCTAAAGATAATAAATATAATATACTATTGTTTATATAATCTATTATTCATTGTACGTATCATACTTGAACGTGTGTTAGTTAATCTATTCTAATTAAATTCATTTAGAGAAATGTAAAACGAGAGTAGAAGAGAAAAATTAACAACAAAATATTAAGTGATGCAATTTAAATATAATAAAATGTTACAATTAATTTTATTCACAATATTTATAAATAATATCTGTGATATCTATAAATAAGTATGTAAAATATATGATAAATGCAAAAATAATTAATATTTCAATACAAATTTGAATTAAAATTAATTGCTTATTAAGCTACGATTGTTAATTTAAAAAGTATTTATTAAAAACTTTTCTAAAATCAGAATGTAACAAGAACATTATTTATTGAATTAATTATTATTGAATAAAATTTAAGTTTTAAAAATGCATATATACGTCACTCTACAGTGTAGGACTAATCTGATCTCTATCTTTTCTGATTGTTGTCAAAATGAACATGGAGTTTTAGTTGAACAGCATTCTTGGCCAAACGGCAAGCAAAACGTTTATATAAGCATATAAAGTTCAAGATAAATGTAAAAAAATAATATTCGAATACAAATTTAATTCAAATTAATTACTTATAAAGCTGTGATTGTTAAATTAAATTTATTTATTTATAAATTTTCTAAAATCAAAATGAAACAATAGTATTATTTAGTTAATAAATTATCATTCATTTTGCATTTTTAAAATTTAATTTTAAAAATGAATTAATTAAAAAAAATTTATTTAAAAAAATGCAAACATACGTATTGTATAGTGTAGGACTAATCTGATCACCATCTTCTCTGATTGTTGTCAAACAGAACATGGAATTTTAGCTGAACAACATTCTTGGTCAAACGACATGCGAAACGTTTATAACAATTTTAATTTATGTTCTGTGGGGAAAGAATAAATTAAGCATTATGTAGTTTCCAACTGATGAATTATTATATGTGTTTAGTCATAGCTGACACTAAGAATAAGCTGAAAATCAGATATGAAATAAGAAACGGGAGAATTCTCCTCTCGGTGCCTTTCTTCCACATAATGATGTCACTTAAAGCTTTTGATCAAAAATAATTTTGCCTACTTACAATACAACCAAACATTCTCTTATTAGCATCCATAGAATTTCTGTATAAGTATCAAAAACTGTCTTTTTTTGTTAACAGTTTATTTCTTTTGCTTCTTGATTTAATGATTTTGGTGTTTTTCAGTAGTAATTTTGGAAACGACGAAACTGTGATTTGATAAAACGAATTTTTCGCCATCTAAAAATTTACATAATATAATTATTCAGTGTGTGACTCCAGTTCGATTGCAATCTTATTTTTCCCACAATTTTCACATTATTTCAAAAAAGTGTAATTTTTAAAAATTACAGCCACGACGACGTACATATAAATAAATGTATTAATCAATTTCGTTAAAGCAAGTGGAATCGCTCTTGTGAATAAACGAAATAACTAAAAATTCACATAACAATTTCCTTGAATGTGAATGGTCAAACTCAAGCAAATAAAAAATTATTAAAATTGAAACAAATTATATTTGGTAATAAAAAGTTCAACTGCTATACAGTTGATACCCTTTATATTGTTTGTAATCAAATTAGAAACCGAAATTTCAAATATAAAAGCAATGTGCAGTGTTTCACCTACAATATGCTCTGAATTATTTTGTGAACATGGTTTAATCTTGAAATACAACAATAATATAATGATAATTAGTGAGGAGACACACTCTTGATAATTAATAAACAGATTCCACAGAAAATGCGTTGTGCATGTAGGCCTAGTGTAAGTAATATTACATGTCAAGGGTCAAACCTCCTCTTATTGGTGTTGTGGTGCGAGAGAGCAGGAGGGTCCAAGTCATATGACCACTGTTCCTTAAATCTGAAAGAATTCCAAATTTCATCCAAAAATAACCCTCGTGTTTCTTCAAAATAATACATTAACATAACGAAACCAAACTTTCAGAAATTAGAATGGATTTCAATTTTTATGAATCAAGAAGAATTCTGTAATAGATGCAACAAAAAGAGTTTCTAGGAAATCGTTTATATCATTAATATTATATTCGTCGTAATGAAATTTAATTTATTACAAATTAGAAGTATTTTGAGCTTGAATGATAGATGAGTTATAGTACATTTATTAGATTAACAGCTCATTTCTTTATCGTGACACAATTAGGCCAAGTTATGAAACTCTATCCGGAGATGCAGCTGATGGAAAAATATATAAAAACTTCAAAAGGAAATCTTTAATAACTTAATTAATTTGCTTAAATTTTTCACTTCTTTAACAATATTTCACTGTTAGCCATGAATGACAGTTTTAAAATTGTTTGAGAAATTATCCTTTTCACCTAAATGACCTTATTGTTGACCCACTCTTTGGAAAACAATTAATTACGCTTCTTGTCAAATGATATTAATTTTTAAAACCAGATATAAACCAATTTGAATAGTTAAATAATTTATTTCAGCATAGTTTATGAAGTCGGCAGAGAAGAGAGTTCATTGGGATCAAGAAACAAGAAGAAATCTATAATTTCTATAGCGTCATTTAAATGCTTCATTATTCCTAAAACCCTGTTCGATTGGTTTTTAAAAATCTAGGTGAACTCGGAAGATTTATTGAAAGGATTCAAATCTTGTGACTGATTTTCTACTTTGGAATAAATTAAAAATAAAAGTCATGAAAGGTAGGCAGATAGCATTGTATTTCGCGAGGGACAGATTTTTTCTAAACTTTCCAAATACCCTTTTATTCAGATATTATTGGCGCAGGAAGGAGGTAGTTATAGAATGCCATTTTGTTTTAGAAAAATAGTTCGATGCACTATGTCAACATAATACTTTAAAGACATTAAGAAAAAAAATATAGTTGTCTGATTGAGCAGAAGTGCCTAGCACTGGTACTCATATAAACAAACCAATCATGAGTGGCTATAGTTGTCTATGTAGGAAAGATATAAGGATGGACCTGGGAGCCTGGGGACCTGGGATATATGGAATAGACCTGGGAGTAATATTAAGTAGCCTGGCCACTACAAATTTTCAAATGAATTTTCCTGCAAAAATCACATGTATATGTGCCGTATTTGCATCCTGCGTACTCGTCTGAGCCTATATCTCGCATTCTTTTGTATTTGCGCAAAATTTAGAATTATATAAAAAATTATCCTACTTTTTTATATTTATGGAATAATACCGTAGTATTTTCTGTAAAAAAATAATTCCCATGCCGTGAATTGGTGCCTTTGGAGAATCTTAATGTACTTTTCGTTTTAAAATTCTCATGAACTTTAAATTATGCAGCCCGTAAAATTTGCTACTATAATTGGAAAATATTTATTGCCATAATTTACAGGACTTTGGTGCCTTAATGCAAACAGGAACACTGAAATAAGAAATAAGTATAAGAAATATATACAAAAAATAAATATGGACAGAGTTATGAAATAGAGCAAGGAGTAATAGTTTTAGTCTAGCTACTTAAACTGCTACTGAGGATTTGGAAAACTATGTAACTACATTTTCAAATTAATTTTGATTACAATAATCACAAGTATATGTGTCGATATTTGCATCCTGCGTATTCCGCCAGAGACTATCTCTCGCATTGGATACACTGCTCCAACTATTCCACTCTTGCATCATAGCAAAATTTAAATTACAAAAAATACGTTCTACATTTGTGTCCTCGGGTTATAATGCCCTGTTGTAACGTCATCGTCATCAATCGAATCTACCAGTCTTAAGAAGATAAGGAATCAGACATATTCGATTATTCCTGTAAAATTATACTATTATTGGATATTTCAATTTTTTCCTGTAGATCCCCATCATGATTTAATACATTTAAGGTAAACCTGGAGTTTACGGTGCCGGCCTGCTTCTCGCCAATTCTACTTGGCGCAATTTCATGTACAGTCTCCAAATACTGTTTTGGATGTGCAGTACGGTTTTTATTGCTCTCTTACGCATGAGTCACCTGAAAACGAGAGATTGAGCACGCAATGCCTGCGGCATTTCAAGTGTGAACCGGGCAAATTTTTTAACTTAAAAAAACATCAGCGGCTTCGCTTTCAGCATAGCGGAATAATCGTAGCTTCGCTTATTCATTGAGAAACGAAACACACAGAATAACATACACGGTACTGAACCGATATTCCATCCGAAGAATTCCAAATGAAGTTTTATTCAAATTCGAATAGAATTTATCGACCAATTGCATCGAAGAGTTGAACAAAACAGTCCAATCGAAACGTAGCGCAATATAGCCTGATAAGCAAAACACCGATGAAAGGATCAATTTGTGAGCATGCGCGCTTGTCACTCCTTAAAAACATCTAGACGCAACCAAAACAAATGTTCTCTCATCGCCGTTCTTGGCGGCAAAGATTTGGCGATCCTAAGAGGAACGAAGTAGGTGGGCACCGTAAACTTCAGGTTAACCACATTTAATTCAAATTTGTTAAATATCTTCTCTTGAAAGATTAGATTTTATTTATTATTAATTAAACTTCACACAATAATTTTATTTACCTTTACATATATGGATAGATTGATGTTAAAAAAGGACTTCTGCATTCTCAGCGGAAATTATAGTTTTATTTTCGTTTTTAATTTGATGAAGGTGAACGAATCTTTGGTGTAAAAATGAGGCTTCTACCGTTCACAGCCTACGTTTTGGTACGGCATCAAAACTTCTATACGATGTTAGAAGAAGGTTTCTTAGCAAAAGAACCCTTTTAGCATCAATATAGCAGTTCTCTGTTAGATGTCAGAAGTTCCCTTTTAACTTCAATCGATTCATATGCTTTTAAGATGATGAAAAACATGAAATTGGAACATAAACGATGGTGAGAAAAAAACATATAAACTAATAATATGCAATAAAAACAAAAACATCAGTAATAAATAAAGTCAATATAAAATTCATTCTATTACACAAAAATATGCAAAATGTTATTTTTAAAAATATATGTAAGTAATTATATTTGCTTGAAATTATAGATAAGGTGTAAAACAAACAGTTTACTACAAACATCTGGAGTGGAATCTGTGAAATAGTAGTTGTCAGACAGAAATATTAAAGGCTCATGAACCTGCTCAAGCTTGCACAATAGAAGCCTGTGCAACAGATGTCAAGGAGTTTCTCATATACTTACACAATACTCTGCTTTCTATGTTCAGCTTCGTAGTATAGTGAAGAGAACCGAGTATAAATTTTGGATCTCTTCCTTTTATAATTTGAAATGTATTATGGAACTTCACGTGCTGTAATTTGCAATGGAACTACCAGTTTGATGTCGAGACCACAGGCTAAAATTTACTTATCTTGCTTGTTGTGTTTGAGAGTTATAGGATTAACACAGACAGACAGACAGAGAAATAAATGGGCATTCAACTCATAGTCAGATTTGGTACAAATTGATATCGATCTCCAATTCCAATGAGTATTAAAACCATATGAGAAATTTCAACTATCTAGCTCCTTGGCTTTTTGAGCTATTATCGTGTTTAAATTATCTCTGATAGGCAAGAAGACTTCCTGTACACGGATTTCATACGAAAATGGATAGAAATTTCCAATTTAGGTGTTAAGACCGAATAGAAATTATAATACGTTTAGTAAGCTCTGTTTCTGAGCTATCTTGTTCACAAATAGACAAAATTCTCAAAGATGTTTTATTCGGACTCAGGGAGATACAAAATGTCAATATTCATCCATCGATTTATTTTTGTCGATTACAATATTTTCTCTTTGTGCAACTTGTTTACGAGAAACTAAAAACATCAAGCAAAAAAAAATTCAAATTTTAATGAGTTCTTGGAAGGCTAATAGTTTCATTCACTTATTTTTCTCTCACTTTCAGACAGTTTTATACAGAATTACATACAATCTTTCTCCACCCGAAAGGCATTTCAAGAAAAGAATAAGATTTGCCATCATCCTTTAACGTATTGAATTCGGTATAAAATTAGTGAAAGTTTTTTTCCTTCATGTAACCTTTTCACCTTTAACCTGAAAATCTGATCTTTTCCTCCGGAAGTTCAGAGAGAATAACAGAATGCTACAATTTGAAAGACGAGGGAGTGTTTGAAACACTTTTTTTTATTGGTAATTGAACAAGGGAAACTTCGTTAACAAAGATTCGGTGTCATTCCCTTAGTAGGAAAATTCCTGACCCCCTTTAATTTCTCAAAATATATTTTCTCTTAGGCTAGGCAGGTTATTACTAGTTAAGTAGGAGTTGGATGCATGTATAAAAGGGATTATATGCGTTAAAAATTTTCAGTACAAGTTTTATTTTCAGTTTCAGCTTTCCAAGTGCTTATCTGGTAGTTGAAAGTTGCGCTTTTCGAAATCTCTCTGAAGATGAAATTTGTAACGGTAAATATTGTCTTATTATAGCTAAAAATTCTCCCATCGCCCAACCTAAGTATTCCTAATTGCTATTCCTCCCAAATTAAGACGAAATGAAAGTTAAGTTTGGTAAAAATAGGATTATATATTCGATTATACATTTTGTAATGCTTGTTTGTGCTACTGCGTGATTTTCTAATTGAAAATGGCAAAAGAGGACGCCTTATTCGATTTTGTTTTCTCGTTTTCCGAACAAGTTTATTTACAGGTGCGACAGTTTTTGTTAAGTTAGCTCTTTTTTTTGCTTTAGATAAGAAATCTTGTTTGATTCCTCAGCAATGTATGGGAGTAACATAAGAATTGATGAAAATTATGATCACTATTGTCCATATAGCAAAAGATAAAGTTGGAAAGAAACTCCCTTTAACAGTATTTTGTGATTTGGTGTCAAAGACAAAGCATAACCTTGCATATTTAATTTTTAAACTTACTGTGCAATAATTGTTACATTTAATATGCTTAATACTCGTATATCAATTTAGTTATTTATGTTTTCAAATATTTCGAAAAAGAATTAATATTGGATTCCTTGACTTTTTGAAAATCGGTCATTTGGGATATCGAAGTTTGGACAAGACAAAAAGGCAACTAAAGTTCTTAGGAGAGAATTAGAAGTTAGCTTGTTGTAATGATCTTCCGATTAACTAATTAAAGAAAGTAATAATAAATTTAGTTATACTGTTTGTTTGAAACTGGATTAAAACACTCTTTTATGACTTATTTTTAGATATAAGCTCAAATGACTCAATATCAAAAAACATTAAGATCTATTAAAAACTTGCATTTACTTAAAAGCCATATGGTGATTCTTGATAATATACTGATTTTTTTAATCCATTTGTAAAAAGGTAAGGCTGAATATCATCTTCGGTAATTGCTTTTAAACGCTGAATTTTCTGTTTCATTTCCTTAAACAATTAACATGTAGCAAATTTGCAATTAATACAGTAGCAATGAATTTATCATGGTATTTTAAAAGATAAAAAGAAATTTCTGTTTTATGCCGTGAAGAAACATTTTTAAATCAAAGTAATTATGAGATAATGAAATTACAAAATGAAATCTCAAGTTCGTTTACAAACACGGAAATGCTGATAGCTCGAATTAATCAGTTTCTCATTGTTGTAACTATAGCATAATTTTATTTCTATATATACTTAAGAGCGCTAAGTTAACATCTTTTTAAACTGATATTAATTTCATGTCAAATATTCATTTAATGCAATATTTTTAATATTTTAAAATTATTTACTAGATTCGAATCAATATTGTCAAGTTGTTTACTGCGCGCGTAGCTTTATCTTTAATTCAGTTATATTTTTTATTGATTTTTTTTCATGTACATGTTCGTCGGAAAAATATGCAAAATGTGGAGAAATGAATTTATTTCGGCCGACAGTTTTTAGGTAGAGTAATTGCAACGATACTGTTGTAATTTATGTAACCATTAGTAGCTATGGTAACCAGATTATTAAACATAATTCGATGCACTTTTATATAAGTGATGTAAATGCGTTTAAATCATTTTAAAAGTATTTTTGTCTGCACCGAGTATTTATTTGCAAGTTTTTACACATATAGAAAAGATGCAAATAGTTCATGATTTTGCTACTCAGCCCATCAGAACAGCCTGTTGACTTTCGGAATTGCCAGCTATTTCTCTATTTCGTAAGGGTATATTTATATTGAAGGTATTTTTAAAATTTTCTCTATATTAACTGTGACAGCAAGGAATAAATTTTGGGAATTCACAATCAAATTAAGCACCTTCAGCCATGGAAGACATTTAATATATGGTACAAATTTCCTTAATAGAGTTGTTAATCTGATGGATAAGGTGAGGATAAGAGTTAGGATGTTCTTTCTCTATAGAATGTAACATATAAGTAAAAAAAAATTCTTGAACACTTGAGTGGATTTAACGGAAATTACGATAATGTTTCTTTCGTAAGTTAGTTCTTTTCTAACGTTTTTACTTATAAAGTTGATAATAAGATAATTTCAATCACACGTGCAAACTACATGCGATAATTCGATAATGATTCGACGAGTTCTGCTACAAGAATCTACTTAGGGATCAAATAATTCTAAATCGGAGAGCTGGGTCTCATTAGAGAGACCTATAATGATATATAAATAAAGGATATAAGAAGCCGAATATAAACCTATGATAACTGGTATACCATCAGTGCTTTTGAACATAAACTGTTAAACAACATTTAAATACATATCTGAGTGTTAAAATCTTCTTCAATGCAAACGTTTTTTTCAGAAAATCTTTGTTAAGAAAAATTACACGGAGGCGAGAATCTCAAATAGCATAATATGAAATGCCTAGTAAATACTAATCCAAAGCTTCGAAAAGCTGTCAGATTCGGAAATTCCAAATTTCATAAACATCTGAATATATAGATGACTCTTTTTTTATTCAAGCATCCAAAAACATTTTCTGACACCATTTCTACAAACATTTTTTTTTTATCTATATAAGCTTTCAGTACTTGTCATGGCTATCGTGGGCCAAGCCACGGCCACCGGAGGAAGGACTGGACCAGCTACTGGAAATTATAGATCATCCTCCATTAATTATGGAGGTGGAGGAACATCTTCAGCCAGTTTTGGAGGTGGATCATCAGTTAACTACGGTGAAAGCGGCAGGTTCACTTCAAGTGGATTCAGCGGGTCTACATCATCGAGAGGATTCGTAGGAGGATCATATGGAGGATTTAGTCAAAATGTAAGAATTTTTATTTGAAAAAGTAATTGTGCCTCATAAAATGAATAGTCGTTAGTTTAGATTAAAATTTAAAACTGAAACTCATTATTTGTAGTCATATAAATATTGAATTTCAGTTTTCAATATTTATATGTCCAAGTCCATCAATGATATGCGATGCATATAATATCATTTTTGTCAGTCAGAATCTTCCGACGAGTAAGGAAGCAGATTTTAAGTGGTACAATGAGAGGATCCAATAGATATAACGGTATCCAAAGTCTGTAACGTGTGAGACAGAACAGGTCTTACAGGGTCCTATCCTCTCTTAAATGGGCTGGACAGACCGAAATTACATGAATATTCAAGACAGCATTATATCGTTTCAGGGCGAATGCATTGATGGACTTAGTATAGTTTCTACTGGTCTTCTCGGAATTGAAAAGACAGCAACAAATATAGATATATTATGAGACATAAATTATGATGAATTCTCTTGATTAAGAAAGACAGTCGATCGTCATTATCAAAACATAATATGAAATACTTAAAAATGTAACTAAGTATCGATCTTTCGGTTACAGGAAGCACATCCACATCCTTATAACTTTGACTATCAATCGGATGATGAGCAAGGCAACACGCATTATCACAGAGAGGAAACAGATGCAAGCGGTACAGTGAGAGGATCGTATGGGTATACCGATGTCCAAGGTCTGTACCGAGTGGTCGATTACATTGCCGACGTCAATGGTTTCCGGGCCAGCATCAGGACAAACGAACCAGGCACCGATGATAAGGAAAGTCCTGCTGATGTCCAAATGACTGTCGATCAACCTCCTGCGGGTATCCAGGATAGATACACAGCGTTTAGTGGAACTGGAGGGTTCAGAGGATCTGTTGGTAAGCACTATTTAATCTTGAAATGAACTGGCGGCAAATCTTTCTTTGAAGAAGAATATTAAATGTTCCTGCATTTATAAAAATTTGGACTTATCCGTGCAATTAATTATATTCTTTCTTTATAAATTATAATATTTAAATAAACAATGAATTTTAGTATTTATAAGTTAAATATTAACAGTTTTTAAAACCTCATTTTTATTAATGTACTGAAAATTTAATAACTTTTATTTTAATTATTAACTTTTGATTTATCTTCATTATTAAAATATAAATGATATGCAATCTTGAAATCAATTTTTGCTCAAACCTACTACTAAGTGACATCCCTCGTGTGGAGCAAATATTTAATTAAATTAATCCATTAATTGGTAGTTAGGTTCTGAAAACATTAAAATATTGTCTGGTTGGTATTGTCTTCGAAAACTCACATGTGTACAAAGTTTCAAACTCTAGCACATCAAGATATGAGAGAAAAATTTAATTCAAAATTCCATTTTTGCAAGCATGAAGCAAGTGAAATTAAATAAAAGTGTGAAAAAATATGAATTGACCTCATAAGTTGCGAGTTAAAATACTAGCATACCAAATCAATCAATCAATAACGAGTTAAATTTTTCCTGATACATTTTTTGGAATAATTAGCGTAATATGAGGTAAAATTTGATTAAATAATGATTTATTGATTTTGCGGGAAAAAGAAGGTAAAAATTTTATCAGCAGTGTATGATATTATTATTTTATAGGCATTTGATAGACGGCAAATTTCTGTATGAAGTCAATAACACAGCATCTGGAGAATATAAAGCGTCTTTTCTTTAATGGAAAAATGAAAAAATATCTTTAAATTAATAGTAGGAAAAAAGCATAACATTTTACATGTGTAGAAAAATGATGTAGAAACGTATTTCTATTCCATTACAAAAATGGGAAATTTATTTTCCGCAGATGTGTTTAATAGAATATAATACATTCTCTCCTAAATAGTAGGTGTTTATAAGAATTAAAATAACATAATAATAATTAACCTACGAAGTGAATTATCTAGTTACTTTGTTAGAAAGATATTTCATGAATAATGGCGACGATGGAATTTACCCATATAGCACTCACACTTGCAGCAAGTGTGATTTTTCTTGATATTAGCTTGTCATGACAAACTTGATGCGGCAACTTTGCAGCAAACTTACTGCAAAGTAACAAAGCATAATCGACCAACCCACTTTCAAAACAAGTTTGCTGTGAGGTTGTTATGACAAACTTCACACCACAATTGCAAAACAAGTTTGCTGCAAAGTCGATACGTCACAACTTACACACCACTACCTTGATCTTTGATGTTTAAAAAAAGATCCAATTTTTAATAGTCTCTCCTAGACTGTCCTTCTATTCATTAATTCAATAAATCAATGCCGATTTGTAAAAAACTAACAAAGTCTTTTTATAAAAAAAATTTTGAAAAATTCTCTATCTTTTTACTAAATACAGAACTCGCACTTTAAAGAAAACTATTTATCACCTTTTTCTTAATGTTGAAATTTTAACGTTCATAATCAAAATTAAACCTAAAAAACAGTCAATGTTTGTTGAAAAATAATAACTTACATTTTGTCCCATATTTTTAAAAATAATTACTTTTGTACCCTAATTTCATAATTCATTCTACTAGCAAAACGTAGTTATTAGCGAAAATCGCTCTTCGACTTCAAATCATATTCTTAACTCAAAATTTTAATAAATTAATGACATCAAGCAAACAGTTTAAAATAAAACGTGTAGATGCACCGATCTATTAGCGCAATCTGTCGTCCCCTCTCGGAGTTCCGCTGGCTGAGTGGCTAAGGTTTCCGACTATGAAGTGGGTTGTCGGGGGTTCGAATCCGAGTTTTGTCTGCGTACCCTATTTTTGCTATGGTTTGCAATGAGCTTGACGCAAGAAGCTTGCTGCAAGTTCGACTTGTGGTGACTAACTCGTTTTCAATATCTCGTTTCAAGCTTGCACTCTTGCCGTGTCAAACTTGCTGTAAGCTTGCAGATTTGCAGAGCAAGATTGCTGCAAACTAAAATTACTATCAGGTACCAAACAGGGTAAAAATCCACTTCACCGGATCTGAACAAAATTATTGTCTGCTCTGAGATTAATCGAAAAACTTTGTGAGCAGTAAATTTGTCGATATTATGATCACAATGAGCACAAGTTTCTCTAACAGAGAATAAAAGCAGTTTTTATATACACACTGTTATTGAAAAACAACTTCCTTATATTTGAATATTTACTTAAAAGTTTCATTGCGGCATTGGTTGCTTATATTTGCTTTTCATATGCTTTTCGAAAAGCAATGCCCAAATGAGTTCCAGAATATGTGAGATATGAATTAAGCGAATCCATGAGAAATTTGAAATTTCAAAAATTAAACAGATCCTGAATCATGTATTTCCTGCTTATATAAGTACTTGAAGTAAGTATTTAATCAAGACTCTTCGGTCCTAGTAATGAAAAGTAATTATTATTTTTCGAAATCAAAACCCGGTTATAATTAAATTTAATGCAAGGAATGATGCTTGTACTTGAATTATGGGTATCATTTACCTAACCATATTCTTTGCCAAGTTCTTTCATACAGGATGATTCAAAACTCAACTTACAAGCTGTTAGTCGGTGGTAAGAAAGACAAAAACAAGTCAAAACCACACTGGCATGTGCAGAAACGCCATATGGATGAGATAGAGGGCGCACTGTTCGCCAATGCTGATGTTCAATGGCAGAATTTGATTTATCTAGGCTGGATTTCTTGTGTCGGAATACTCATTGGTTCTGCAACTGATCTCGCTTCAAGAATCTCCATCGCCCCCACAAATGTCCGCGAATCGTCCGATATTTTCGAAAGCGTTCACCAGTCCATGTGCCGTGTGAACCTTGAACCGTGCAGAACTGTGAATAGTAAGGACTTGGAGCAATTGTTATTGAAAGTGGTTTCACGAATTGTTTAAGTGTAAAATTTCATCGAATAAAGAGTTTTCATTGAGTATTTCTGTATCTTCGTGTATGGTCTACTTCGTCCAAGAGGCATTTCTAGTCAAGCATTCTAGGTTGTTTTTGACTTTCTACCCTCTTTAGAAGTCTGTACGGTGGAGTTTGAATATATTCCTACATAAATAAGGAAATACCCGTTGATGCAAATTTCTAAGCATTAAAATCTTTAGCATTATTTCTAATTAGTTAATGAAAAATGTTCATTATGTTTTTCATATTCTTAAAATAGGTGCTCGGACTGTAATAGCCTACAAGAGAAATATTCTTTCAAGAATGAAGGGATTTTTACAAACTTTAAATTTATAAAATAGATGTCAGACGCAAAATTACTTGTAAATTAAATAAAATGGACCTATGTTAATTTCTTCTCGTCCTAATCCTGTTTTGTTAATCTATAATTTTCCATCCTCAGAATCTATCATAAACTGAGAATAATTACACTTAACTTTGCAATTTTACTTGATAAGAGATGTAATTTTCATTAAGATGATTTATAACTATTTTAGGTACGACCGGACCTAGAGTTGGAGGTTATAGAGAAGCTGAAAAAAGTTACGTAGGTGGTTTCAGCCTCTATGGTACTATAGGACAAACGTACACACCTGGATCTGGTGGTGGAGCTGGAGTAAGGAGTGGGAAAAGTGGATACTAAATATTCATAAAAGGACAGATATTCTTTTAAATAAAATATTCAGTGCACTTTGTTCTCTATATACCGTCTATGGAACTTACGACTATCTGCACTTACGATCAAAAATTAAATTCAAAATAAAACATGAGCTCATGTTGTATTTTTAGATAGTAAGTACAATAAATCACGTTTTGTGCATTTATCGCATTATGTGAAATAATTATGCATATATAGATTGAATTTTTGTGTTTTATGAACGATTTTATAACCCGTTTGAACGAAAATAGTGTTGAAAACATAAATCCGACTTACGACTTGCCAGTCGGAACGGTGGTGGAGGAGAACTTATAGTTTATATGTCTGATTTGAAAGCAAATTGGGAAATTTTAGTAAAATAAAATCCATCAGCATTCTTCAGATGTAAAAATTAAAAAAAAAATGGAAGGAAGTTTGCATAATTGAAATGCTTATTTTAGGTTATAAATTTCAGCTGTTTTCAAGAAGAGGCGTGCGATACACGATTAATTTATGTATAGTGCTGCTGTGGACGAGTTTTCTGTTTTAGTTATTTGGGGTAATGTAGAATTTATGCTATACCAACCTACTTCCGGCGTAATGCTTCATGAATGGGAATCTTCTAAATTTCAACACTTGTTTGAAAATGTTATTTAATTCTTAAAGTAGAATTTTTTAATGTTATTGTTTAAGGATACTCTGAAAATATTAAATTTGATGTACCTATTGCCGTAGCTCTCAATGTTTACTTAAAGTGAGAGCCCCATTTTGTGGAAAGTCTACCATAATTGTTAGTTGCCGTCCGCTTTTGGCGATCGCTAAAGGATTGTTTATCGGTTAAATTTTTAACCAAACGATTTAGCTAATTAAAACCATTCCATTAGGAATCCAGTCCTTTTAGAACTAATTTTTTTCAGCCGTTTTAAATAAAAGAAAAGTGCTTGACACAGTATCCAAACGGATTTGGCGATTGATTAAATCGGAGGGTTGCTAGAAAACTGTCTGTGAATTCAAAATAAACAAAACAGAAAACACGTACAAATTTTTAAAAAATGTCTTTAGTTGAAATACGCTTTTTTTGACGATGCTCATACATTTCTATGTTGTTTGAAAAAATCCTTTTGTAAATTTAATTTCCATCTGTATAAATTTGGATTTATCCTATATGAAAAGATTAATTTATTCGATTGGAAAGGAAATACGTGCTACACATAAAATGACTTTGTACAGAAATAGGTTTTTAATTCTTGCTCGGGGCATACGATGCACATTTGCACAGTTGTCAGTACGCAGTTCGGATAATATATGAAGTTTAAGAAATGGATCTTGCTTGTGATGAAAACAATCATTAAGTTTCAACGTGATATTTTATTTCTGTGCAATCATTCATTTACTCTCGATATGTAAATATGTGTTAAAAATCTCTGGATCTTTTTCAAGAAAATATTTTGTATGTATCATCGTAACATAAATTTGTATATCACTATGCTTTAAAGTTTAACATCTTCATTGCTTTTTTCTGTATTTTCTTATTTGCTCCAATAAAATTATTATTTATTGACCAATATGTTTAACGGTTTTATTTATCATTTTTTCCGCGTACTCTACAGCGTCTAAACCAAAAACAAATTATCTTTATATAAAATGTATTAAAAATATGCATTTAAGGGTTAAGTCTTCAGTTATGATTTGATACTTGGCGAAATTTCAGCTTTAATTTCGTTGTCTATTTCCGAAATAAAGTATTTCAAGCCATTCCATGGTAAAAAGTAGAAATAAAGGAAGTACATGCTGCAAACACTGCAATTGGATATCTACAAAAGAAAAACGTTTTGCACAGCTAAACTGGCTTTAATACAATTTTAAAAATTCTAGATCTACTAGTTAAAGGTAAAGTATAGATTAATAAGTACGTAATCAAATCAGTCATTAAGTGACCAGAAATTAAATGGGTTTGAATGGAATCAAAAATGTGTGGGAAATCGAAGCAATGCAAAGCTTTGCTTATTTCGTCAAAAATTCTAACAAAATTTTAAAGCTTAAGTTGAATGAGTAATTTTCTCATAAGCGACTAATAAGATGTCAATTGAATGCAATAATATTGCAGAGAAAGCATTTTTGATAAATTTCAAGAATTAAAATTGAGTTTCAGGTTAGAATTTTTGATGATGAAACATTTAGACACAAAGAAGATAATATACCTACGGGAGAAATAACTCACGAGTTGTTTTTAGTGCAAAGCTTTTTTTAATATTAAATTTTTCTTCACAAGGTTAATGTCATTTAATTAAAATCTCATTTTTAAGTACTTCGCTTTTAGGCTTATTTAAATAAAAATAATACAACACTTGTATAAATTAAATGTTAACATCACTTCCTTTATTGAAATTGAGAAGACATTTTCATGACTTTTGCAATACCAGTTAGCCTTGCTTTGCATTAAGCTACAATGATATTCAACAATAATAAGCTTATGCACTTTGCAATTTTCGAAAGATAATAAAAATAATTAGAAGTTTGTACACATGAAAATCTGTAACCATGATCAATTAGAACTTTTTATTGAATAAAGTTTGCGATGATGATGATGGTATTGTATTAGTGTTTCAGAATACATCAAGTTTATGAAAACTAACAATTCATTCAAAGCATCAAATTCTGCACAACTGTTATTTACCTATGTTTCAGACAGACACACACACATTTTAGTGTCGTACTCGGTAGAATATGGAATTCTACTTCGTGGAAACGTAGAAAATTATGACTTGCAAAACATTGACAAATGTCAAAACATCCAAAATATTTGTTCAGTTGCGCGTGAAAATTATGGAATCATTATTCGTGAGTTATCTGAAGAATGCAGAATTAGTTGTGACTCATTTCGGTCCAGTCTGACGAAGGATTTGGGTGTAAGACTGTATTTGCCAAGTTTATGGCGAAACTACTCTCTGACACCGGCTTTTATCCGTGCTCGATCTCCTTGAATCTGTTGATTGAAGAAAACGTTTTGTAAATGCTTGTAACAGGGGCTGAATCGTAGGAATTCTTGTACGAAAACTTGGTTTGATTCAAGGAGATCAAGCGCAGTTTTCAACTCAACTTTCTCTGTCATAAGAAATGTGACGACAACACAGTACATACATTTTTCGAAGTTCAACTACACATAAGCGGCAGGAGCTACGACTTTGTAATTTTTGGTACATTCATAGAAAGATTCAAAGCCAATATTTTTGGGAAGAGTCTTCATTCTGGATGTTATAGCTTTGATAGCAGAGCACCTGTCCCGATAGTTTTTAACATCGTACAATTTTCTATTCAAAGTGCCATATACTGTTTTTTCATTAAAATTATTTATTTCTCCAAAGAAATTATAATTTTTAAAGTTATTAAAATTTTTTATTATAATTAGTACTATTTTATTTATTAAAATTACTGATGGTTTGATACAGTGATAGTATATTTATTAATTACTCATCATTTATTTAAAGGTTATATATTAAAAGTAAACCTTTACCGGCATATTTCGATTAAATATTGTCGTTCTCTCTTGTATTCTTTTTCGGATCTATTTTTTCTTATCTGGAATTTTTGTGCACATCGAACTTTTATTTTGATTCCGTCAGCTTCGAAGCAGCCGCCAAGTCCCACTCAATTAATGTTTGATACCTGATATCCACTTGATTGATGCTTGCTGATTTTATTCCTTTGATATAAATATTTTTTTATTTTTGGGGGTCGTTAAAAACTTGAAACACTTCAAAACAAATAAGTTCGCTTTCATTATTTTGGGAACATTAATGCAATAAGATTTTATTATGCTTAATTAATAATTTATATAAAGGTTTTGGAGGACAAGAAGGACAATCTATGTAGCAGATGACCAAGAATTCATTTTGAAAGTCGAGGATGTAGTAAAACATAACCGACAAGGAATCTCTTAAAAATTTAAAATTATCAAACTGGAGCTAATTTAATATAATTTCTTTTCAAAAATTATGAAACTGTAGAAATTACAAAACTAATAAACGATAAATAGATTTTTGCATCATCTTAAAATTTAATAATTTTTTAGTTAATGTGTGACGCCAAATAGATTGCCTTCCTATTTTTAAAACAGCAACACCAATTTTTATACTTTCCTTGTTTAAAATTATAACCACAATAATTTGAACACAAATAAATGTATTCAATGTTTTGAATTACACAGTAGGGTGGATCGAAATTTTTTTTTCAGAATTTTAAATCCTACCTATACAGAAAAGATGTTCTATGGTATATAGATAAATGGAAAAATAAAATAAAAAAATAAATTTTAGGTTAAGAAGGGGGTTGAATTTTTGAAAAAAATGGAAAAAACCTAATTTTGATTATACGATTTTTTAAAAAAATTATTATTAATTAAAACCTACCTATGCGGAAAAGATGTATGGAGATTAAGAGAAAAAAATAATGAAAAAAATTTAAATTCTAAATTTAATACTACCGCTAGGGGGTTGAATTTTCAAAAAAAATTGAAAAATACTCAATTTTGATTATTGATTATACGATTTTAGATTCGAAATAATTGTTTTTTTGCAATATAAATAACCAAAAGTGATGATTAATGAGTAGTGAGTAGTATAATGTACATTGCAACATTTTATGACTCAGCTCCCCTTCCCCACACAGTCAAATCAGTCCGGCTAAACAACTAGAGCAATGGGCAATCCCATCTTTTTTCTGTCTTCTGCTTTATCCTCCCACACCACCATAAGTCGGAAGTGGTACTTTATGGAATCTTCCCCAGAGTCACACCTGTAGTGACAGAACGCCGCCCCGTGTCTGATGCCATGAGAGCAACTGTGCCGGTTGGGTGGAACAGGACTACCTGTAGTGACAAAAGTTTTAGCTGCAGTTAGAACATTGGACCGATTTGGTGTTTCCAACCAAGCAGGCGCTGTCATCGTCTCAGCTGCTCTTCAAGATGTGGGCATTATCTCAGAAAGCAATGTTTTGAACGTTGTTGACAGAAATAAAATTCGGCGTGGGAGAACAAAGGCAAGAACCACTCTATTGTCTCAGGTCATAAAAGATTATGACCATGACCAGTTGATGGGCGAAAAGACAGGACTCTATCAATGGAAGACAACAGAAGAAAATTCAATAGAAGAACACATAAGCTTGGTAAAAGAACCTGGCTCTGAGTACGTCGGCCACGTGTCTGTAAATTTCGGGAGAGCGCAAATTATTGGAAATAACATATATAGTTTTTTTTGTCATGCGTTGATAATGACATAGATGTAACAAAGTTGGTTACGACGGAACATCTGTCAACACAGGTGTCAAAGGAGGTATTATACGTAACATGGAACTGATTCTGAATCGTTCACTACAATGGTTTGTGTGCCAGTTACACGCCAACGAGCTTCCACTACGTCATCTTTTCGCGCACATGGATAAAACCACAACTGGGCCCAGAAGCCTGACTGGCGAAATAAGAAAATCGTTGGCCGGATGCGAGAAACTATCTGTAGTTTCATCCACGCCAATAGAAAACACGCTTATGTGAAGTGACTAACAAGAAAGACTTAAGTACTGACCAACTGCACTTAATGGAAATTTGTGAAGTCATAAACTGCTGACATTGCAGAGAAAGTCTGTCGAAGATAAATCCTGGAAAAGTTTGCCACTCAAGGTGGCTTAGAATCGCGAACAGAATTCTCAGGTTCAATGTAGCTCACGAAAATTCATCCGAGGCTTTATTGACATTAACGACATTCATTACAAAAGTCTATGCGTCTATGTGGTTCAAGATCAAAACGAAACCATAATTTATGAGGCACAGCATTTGCATTAATCAATCGTTCTATCGCGTTATTTCTCGAATGATTTCAAGGATGTCATAGACCCTGCTATTAAAAGAAACTGACTTTTTGGCCATCCAGAAAATGTCCTGATATCAATGCTAGCTGACGACAGAGATCACATAAGGGAATTAGCCCTTTGAAGAATTCTGAAAGCACGCAAAGTCATTGCCTACTGCTCTAGTTGTTTAACCGGACTGATTTGATGGTGTGGGGAGGGGGAGCTGAGTCATAAAATGTTGCATTTTACATTATACTACTCACTACTCATTAATCATCACTTTTGGTTATTTATATTGCAAAAAAGCCAATTATTTCGAATCTAAAATCGTATAATCAATAATCAAAATTAAGTATTTTTCCATTTTTTTTTGAAAATTCAGCCCCCTTTCGGTAGTATTAAATTTAGAATTTAAATTGTTTTATTATTTTTCTCTTAATCTCCATACCATAGAACATCTTTTCCGCATAAGTAGGTTTTGATTAATAATAATATTTTTTTTAAATCGTATAATCAAAATTCAGTATTTTTCTATCTTTTTCGAAAATTCAACCCCCTTGCGGCAGTATTAAATTTTGAATTAAAATTTTTTTATTATTTTCCTCTTAATCTCCATACCATAGAACATCTTTTCCGCATAGGTAGGTTTTGATTAATAATAATTTTTTTTCTCCATAGAAGAGCGATCCACCCTATTACACAGGTCGGCAAAAAAAAAAAAAAAATTCAGCTGCATGGGATATTTTTGGTAAATTTTATGTTTTTTAGGGTGCTGATTCCAAAAATGACCTCCATTTCCCTCCATCACGTACATTTTTTTTGTTTTTTGCAAATCATGAGGAGTTTACAATAAAAAAGCATAACTGCGATGAAAAAAATCAATATTTTATTAAAATTAACTATGCATAATTTTTCTTAGAATTGGAAAAAAGAAACAAACTATTCCTTCATGATATATTTAACACTACATATTTACTCTTTCTGTCTGTGAAGCCGTTTCTTATCTTTGACGCTCCCCCGAACGCGCTTTCGCTTTCCATCTTCTGTTTCCCGACTGAACATCCAACAGTAATCAGCTAGCATGTTGACGTCCCATCTTACTTGGTATTATCTCTCGATATCACGGACATCCTGGTAAAATCTTTCACTCTTCTCTTCACTATAGGCTCCTAAGTTTTCGGGAAAAAGAGTCAAGTGTAGGAAATGAACCTTTAAGCTCATCTTACAACCTTGAGCTTCATACGATGTCAACATGCGTTGTACAATGGTTTTGTAGAGTCTTTGGCATTCCTCAAAAACCTGTGCACTACATCCTTAAAAGAGTCCCACGCTACTTTTTCTTTGTCCCCATTGTTTCTGAAGAGAGGGAATCGGATAACAGTTTTCGTATGTCGGGGATAGTAAAAACTCTCTCTTTCAACTTGGCTTCTGACAGTTTTGGGAACTTAGAACACAGATATCTGAAGCATTCCCCATCTTTAGGCAGTGGTTTAATAAACTGCTTCATAAGCCCTAATTTTATATGAATAGGTGGTAATAAAACCTTTTCAGGTGGAAATAAGGTTGCATTTATGACATTTTTTGCGCCGGGTGTTAAGGCACCTCGAAGTGACCAGTCAGTTTTGGTTCAACGGAAGTCTCTGGCTCGACTGTGCCACAAGCATAGGAAGCAGGGATATTTTGTGTAACCTGTCTGCTGACCCAGCAACATGGTTAGCATTTTGAAGTAAACCATCCAACGATGTTCTTGATAATTGATTTTCTCAAAAATCATAGACAAATCATAGTTTTTTTCCAAATGCACCGAGTGTCCTAAAAGAAGCGATGCAAATGAATTTCCATTATGCAACAAGACTGCTTTGAGGCTTGCTTTAGACGAATCTATAAATAGGCGCCACTCAGATGGATTATATTCTATGTCAAAGCACTTCATTAGCCCTTGAACATGACTACAAAAAAAAAACGATATTTCCCTCTTTGTAGAAAAACTGAGTGAATTCCTTCTCTCGGTGACTGTACCAGGAGAATGAAGTTACAGGTGTCAGCAGATTTTTATTTTTCAGTCTTGACCCTAGGAATTCAGCTCCATCTTTAGAAAGGCCTAAACATCTAACTAGATCATTAAGCTCGCTCTGAGAAAATGATTGGGGTCCCTCATCAACAGAAAAATCTGAGCTAGATTCGTCCTGGTGAGGTAATGTGTCTCCATCCTCAGAATAACTCCGGATACCATCCAAACATAGGTGATATATAGGTGTAACTCTTAGAAATATGAAATTAATATATAAAATAATTATTGGATCTTTTTTTTGACTTAAGAATATGATACCAAATTTCAGGTTAAAAAGAAAAATTTTACGCTTAATTAAACTAAAAACATGAGTTTTGCAAGAAAACCTGACGTGATGGAATTTTTTTAAATATTTTCCCCGGTTTCAGTGAGTAAAAATCTATAAGAAATAAGCAAAAAATCCTATGCAGTTTTTTGGTTGCAGACCTGTGTTGTTTGTCATTGCGTATGCGAATAAACGAAATAACAAATGTAGGAAACATTTTCCTTGATCGTAAAGGCAGAATTCAAGCAAATGTAAAAACATGTCAGAAACGAAGCAGAATATATTCGGTAGCAACAAGTTCAACTATTAGATAGTTAATTCACAGAGGTAGTAAATGAAAGCGCAACATCCTAGATTTTGTCATATTTTTATACACGAGAATGATGCATTCATTTCAAAGATAACATAAGAGTAAAAACGATGATGTAATCATTCGTTCCAGTTGCAAACAGATAAAAATTAATTGTTCTTCAGCAGTATTTTTTTGCCCAGTTTAAATTCATAATACAATAATCATGAAAAATGCATATGGTGCGTTTTCATAGGCCGATCGGTAGAATGTTCTTTGCAACATTTTCAATAATCTTTACAACAGGAATTTCAACTTGTATTTAAGGGGACACATTACCTTCTCAACATTTTTTTTATTTCAAGTATTATTGAAAAAGTTTTGATACTATTAAAACTTAGCAATCATATAAAGTCATCTTGAAGGGAAAAAAAATCCATTTTTGCCTGTCGGTTTAGTTGAAATTTAAATTTTTTAAAGGAAAATTCATTTTTTAAAATTCCCTACTACTTTTTCAAATATGAATATTTTTGCTTCAACTATTATTTGTAGATTCACTGCAATATGTTACACAAATCCGTGCATAGATTTTAGGGTGCATCTAATATTTGCTAAAATATAGATTTTTTTCTGTATTATGGGGTGAAAAATGTGGAAATTTAGCACTACCTCAAATACAACAAATTTGAAAGCTCTTTCTTAAAAAGGAAAAAAAAAGGATTAGCATTTTTAACTCTATCTATACGGGGCCGTCCCATATGTCCCTTTAAGCAAAAGACGATAGCCGTCCGAAATGTCCGAATGTCACTCTGAAATTTCCACCCCCTTTCGTTAAGTGTGATTGATTTCACACCCGCGGCATGTGCTTTCTTCGCTAGAGTGGCTCGCCTACATGTGCTTGGGGAAAAGGGGGTGTTTCGTAGAATTCGAACAGTGCCAGCTGTCATTGTGTTCTTTAAGGGGTAAGTGAATTTCCCTTATCTTTGATAGAGGAGCTCGGGCGTTCCCATATTTTGAGGTCTCTTTATTCCAATGGCCTTAGGAATCAGAGGGTTAAGCATGAAAGTGAAGAAAAGTCCTACATGGAGAAAAAGCCATTTAAAGTTGTCATTTGCGGATGTTTTTCTTCTGTCATTGTAAATAAAAATCTATATAAATAACTTCTGAAATATTAAAGATAAAAACTTGGAATTTTGATACATTAAGTAGGAAGAAAAGAGCAACGAAATAAGCCAATAAAATGAAAATTGCTATCTTGGCCTTTTTTTTGGGTAATGTGTCCCCTTAAACGGAAAAGAAACAGAAAAGTGTAACGTCTGATCTACAATATACTGAACATTGTTTAGAGAGTACAATTTGACTTTGAAATAGATCGAAAGCAAATTGATAATTAATAAGCATATTCACACTTTTGCATGTTAGCAGGAGTGCAAATCCGAATAGAATCCATGCACCCTATATTCATAATGAACTGATCTGAAATAATGATGGTGTTTGGATTTTATGGATCAAGAACAATTGAACAAATATGCAACGCGACAAAATAAATATCTTAAAAATTATTTATGCTATTTATATTATATTCTCTATAATGAATTTTAACTAGTTACAATAAATCGGAAATAGTGTTGAACTTGATTACTATGTCAATTATTTAGTCTTCTCACATAGTACATTTATGAAATTAAGAGTTCTATATTTCTTAATCGCTACATAACTAGGTCGAATTATGAGAAATCGGAGATGCAAATATATTAAGGAAAACCTTAAAAGATTTATTAGTTTCATTTAATATTTCAATTCCTTAACAATATTTTACTAATAGCCATAAATTGATAGCTTTAAAGATATTTGGGAAATTATCCTTTCATCTAAACGACCATGTTGTTCACCCACTCTTTGGAAAGTGATTAATTAGGTTTCTCGTCAAAGAATTTTTAATTCATCAAACCAGATTCAAATTTGAATAGTTTAATAATTTATTTTAATATAGCTATTCATTTACATTAGTATCAAGAAACAAAAAGAATCAATAATTTTCCCATTCTTAATGAAGTGCTTAATTATCCCTAAAACTCTGTTTTATTGGTTTCTAGAAGATAGGCCAGTAGGTACAGGTGGGTTATAAAATAAAACGATCACCTGCGAATAATCCCTAAACCCCCCTTCTCCCCCAATTATTGGTTTCTAAAAACTGAACTGGAGTAATTTAACCCCTTAAGGATCGCATTGTTTTAACTACCTAATAATATGACCCTTCCTGTTTCGGGAAGGGACAGTCGTCACATTTATCTTAGAAGGGATAGAATACCTGAGATGCTTATGGATTCTAAGTAATTTTTGTGTCAAATTATAAAGCTAATTAATGATTAAATTTTAGTTTATAAGCCTAAAAATGCGATAATTCGATGCACTTCAATGCTTATGGATTCTAAGTAATATTTGTGTCAAATTATAAAGCTAATTACTGATTAAATTTTAGTTTATAAGCCTAAAAATGCGATAATTCGATGCACGTCAATATGACGGGAGCGAGACTTAAGAGGTTAATAAAATGATTCAAGTTTTGTTATTGATTTTCTACACTGGAATAAATTAAAGTTGGTAAAAGGAACGGGTAAGTAGTATTGTATGGCACTTCTGAAATGTTTTTAGATTTAGAGATAATATAAACCAGCATTTAATTTTCTCACATACCTACTTACACAATAAACACGTTTGAACTTCAGCTTCTTAGTATACTGATGAAAACAGAGAATGTATATTGAACCTATTCTCTTTGATAAATTGAAATGTGCTATGAAATAAATTGAAATGAAACTACAAGTGCCGAAATTTGCTATCGAATTAAATGTTTGATGTCAAGACCACATGCCATATTTAACTGATTGTGGTTGTTGTGCTTTTGAGTTATGAAATTTATAAACACGCTCACAGACAATTAGACAAAGATTAAACTCATAGACGGATTCGGTCCACATTAATACAGATCTACAATTCTAGCAATAAAACCAAATGCCAAATTTCAACTGTCTAGCTCCTTAAATTTTGAGTTATATCGTGTTGAAATGCACCTGGGAGATTTCCCGTAGACTGATTTCGTACGAAAATGGACTGGAATGAGGAATTTGAGTGCTGAGATCAAATACCATCTGTCAAGCTTGTTGTGTTTTTGAGCTTTCTTGTTCGCAGACAGATCTATTATAAATAGACGAAATTCTCAAAGATAGATTTTTCAAGCTCAGCGAGATCCAAAATGCCAAGATTCATCCTAATCTCGAGATCAATTTTTATGTCGTTTACGATATTTTCTTTTGTGTTCCATAAAAATATCAGGTTAAAAAAATCCAGTTTTGATGGGTCTTTGGAATGTCAATAGCTTCATTCACTGATTTCTCTCCATTTCAGACAGTCTTATACAGAATAGCATGAGACTTTTCTTCTTCCGAAACATATTTCAAGACATGAAAGACATCTGTCAACTTTTAATGGATTACGTTAGGTAAAAATTAACGTAAGTTTTTTTCTTCACTTCGAACCTCTAATCCAAAAATCTGACCTTTTCCTCCGGAAGTTCAGACAGAACAGCGGGATCCTACAATGTAACACACGGAGGAACTTCAGAAACCATCCATTTTATATTGATATTTGAACAAGAGGAATGTCGTTAAAATCGATTCGGTCTCACTCCCTTTCAAGGTAAATGCCTGACCCCCTTTAATTTCTAAATAAGTATTCTCTGAGGGTAGGCAGGTTATGACTATAGAAATAGGACATATAACCGGAATTGTGTCCGTTAAATATTTTCAGAGGAAGTATTGGTTTCAATTTCAGCTTTCCAAGTGTTTTTCTCACGGCTGAAAGTTACGCTTTTTGTAAGCGCTCTGAAGATGAACTTCTTAAAGGTAAGTACTGTTCGATTTAGAAAATTCTACTTATGCAGTTGTGCATCTTCGCCTAACAAGCAACAACACCTATCTATATTTTTTGAAATTTCAAAGAGGAAGAAAATACTCAATTTTTTGCAACTACTAAAGAATACTTCTGATTTTTTTTCACATTTGGTTGAAATATGCGGTCTCATGTTCGTATCAGATGTTAGAAATATCCAGAAAAATCCGTTATTGGTTGTGAAAAATTGACTATTTTCTTCCTTTTTGAAATTTCAAAAAATTGAAATAGATGCTGTTGCTTGTTAAGCGTCGACATGTATCTTTTAACTTATGTATGTGGAACAATGTGTGATATCTTAGTAAAAATGCTCATGTTCTAATGTTTCCTAATTAAAAATGGCAAATTAGGACGCCATATTTTATTTTGTTTTCTAGTTTCTCGAATTTGCTTATTTACAGGTTGTTACATTTGAATTTACATTTTTACAATTTTTTGCATTTACATTACGTTTACATTACATTTACATTTTTGCATTTTTTTTTACATTTACATTACGTTTAAATTACATTTACATTAAGTTTACATTACATTTACATTTTTACATTTTTTTTACATTTACATTACGTTTACATTACATTTACATTTTTACATTTTTTTACATTTACATACGTTTACATTACATTTACATTACGTTTACATTACATTTACATTTTTACATTTTTTACATTTACATTACGTTTACTTTACATTTACATTTTTTTACATTTACATTAAGTTTACATTACATTTATATTTTTTTGTTATTGTTGTATTTGTAATTGGTTACATTTTTTTGTATTTTTACTTTTGTAAATCATAAGAAGTGTAAGGATATATATCGAAAGGAGGTTTGTTAAGAAACGACAAATTACCTTCAGCAATATTTTGTGTTTTTGATTGGTGTCAGGTATATTTAATTAATAGGCTTATTTTTCAATATAAGACCAATGTGTCTATTGTAGTATGTTTCCATATATTTCGAGATAAAAAATAAATAACGGATCACTTGATTTGTTGAAAGTCGGATTTTTTAATTATGGACGAAAGCATAACTTATCGGAAAACTAAAGTTCGATGGAGGAAGTAATAAATTTAATTCAATTAATTTGACTACATTTAAATTAAGTGATGGCTTACTTTTACAATCAATCTCAAATAGATCAATATCACAAAACATTAACATATATCAAAAATATACAGTTATTGAATATTTATGTGGGAATTTTTGAATTTTATTGTTCTGATTTTTTTTATCCATTAGTTAAAAAGTTTGGCTCAACAACTTCTGTATAAATTGCTTTAAAATTTAGATTTTCTATTTATTTTCTTAAACAGCCAATTTGTCAATAATTTTTAATTAAAATGGTAACAATGAATTTATGATGTCATTTTAAAATATAAAATGAAATTTCTTTTTTCACGCTATGAATAAATATCTGGAATTTTAAGCAAATTAATTATACAATTTTGAAACTAGAAATTGAAAACACAAGTTCATCTCGCAAGAACTAAAGGGTTGAAGACTCAAATTTCTTCTATGATAAATCCTATTTAAGATAAAATATTAATTAACTTATCTCATTATTCAAAATTGAAGAATATTTAGGCAGAAGCATCGTCCTAAAATGAAATAATATTTTCATATACTGATTCATATTCTGTGTTGTGTTTCTTGCTACGAACGCCTCTCCCATTTTCAGTATAGTGTTCATTGACGAAAATATTTTTACAAGCAATTATTTAATGAATTGTTTCATGTTTATAAAGATAAAATTTTGTTATCGATTTTTCACTCGCTTAATTAATGCATTAGACTTCTGAAATTTGGCACATTTGCGATTTCCTGATGACAACACAGTATTTTAATATTTTTAGAGCTTCATCAATCGATTAATTTTAATTAAATATTTATTCCATATGTTTGGAGAAATTTGAGAAACATATATTTCAAGATTCTATAGTTTTATAATTTTGAATTGTATTAATATTTATAATTATGAATAACATACTTAAGTCTAAGAAATAGAAAATAATAATAACAATTAAGTTTCTCAAAACAAGTTATTATTGGTGCAATTAAAAATATTTTTTTATCAAAAATATGCAGCTAAAACCAAATCATAATTGCGCGAGGAGCCGAAAGCAATAAAAAATTAAGCAACAACGAATATCTCAAAGGAAAAAATCCGAAATATTAATTAAAAATTAAAAGCTTAAAAACAATCAACTAGAAAAATTGGAATAAATTTTAAAATAAAAAAGATTTTAACTTAAACTTTAAACAAAAACAACAAAAAATTTTATTCAAAAACAATAAAATTTAGATAATAAAATTTAGTAAATAAAATTTCAACAATGTTTAAGTAGCGTGCAATTTCAGCTGCAAACAAAGAACAATGGAGATCAATATCATACAAAGAAAGCCAAAAAACAAAGATAAACTCAGAGGTAATCAAAAAAACAAACAAGGAATCCATTCTAGTCCATTTCTTCAAGGGCTAAAGACTTTATTCGAAATGGATTCAAAATAATAATTGAGAAATTTTTCTGTAAGAAGCTTGTATTACGCCAAATATAGCTTCTCTTAGTCCGAAATTTCCCAACGAAAGACAAAGGAGATATCAAAAATTAAAATATGTTTTAAAAGTGATTAAAATTCTAGTTTGTTTATAGTATTTCTTTCAGAGCCTCACGTTTTTACGATGTTGATTTGGAGTTCATAATTTTGATAAAAATTATTAAGTAAGCTAATAAAATGGTGTTTATAAAAAAATTAGAAAAAAATGATTTAAAATAAAATTTAAGCGCATAAATTTAGATTTAGTACAGGTGACTTAAAATCATGCTAACATGTCATTCGAGTTGACATTTTTTCGAAACTGATCCTGGAATTTTATGTTAATTTAAAGCCTAATTTTTAGTAATTTCAGTGTTATCTGTCAGAAACTTATAAAATAAATGTAGTGAAATGCAATTGCTTTTATTATCATTAATGCAGTTCTATTTTCCTAAGATGATGTTTATAAGATCTTAAAAGACTTTTTAAAAATTGATTTTAAAATTTTCAGCATTATATTTTGTTAAGTAAGCTAAATGCATACCATGCCAGTTGTTTTTCCGTTTACTGAAATCCTATAGATTTTCATTGTTGCATCTAAAATACACCTTCTCCTCATCTTACGCCCAACCGCACTTACAACCACAAAAAATATATTCCAGATTTCTGAATAAAACGCAGTTTTAAGCTCTATTTTTGTTTAAAGTTTGTAAAATAGGGTAGTATATGTTATGTACTTTTTTACGTTATATGCAATAATTATACGTACAAGTGTAAGCTCAGAGCTGCCGTAGTATGAGTCTCTAGAGAGTGCGGACCGCTGGGGCAACACGATGATATCTGCGTGCAAAAGAAATTAATACGATATTTAGCATCAACGAAAGCAGTTGGCTTCTAAAAACTTGAAAGCTAGGCGATTTTTTAAAAATGACGAAATTATGCTAATGATATTGAATGTTTGTAAATATTGTGTATGTAACCTAAGTTTTGGTTATTAAAGGCATTTTTAAGGTTAATGTCTTCCATATTGTGGAAGCAAACGCTACCTTCAAGATTTAATAAATTAGACAGACAAACTTTTAAGTTTTAATGGAAAGACTAAATTTCTATATTTTATGCAAAATTTTTATTACCCGTATATAATACCCCGCGCTGATATATATAAATCTGACTTGCGACCAGTTCGATTTACGACCCTCGGATCGTAACTCGGTCGCAAATCGAAGAGGTTCCGACCATTTTATTTGTATATAAGTTTAACCGAGCTAGTATCTATTTAAGCTCATATATTATAGCCAGGTTAAATATTCATTGAAGAAAATATTTTTAAATTTTTAAAATTATTTACTAGGCTTGAATCCATATTGTCAAGTGTATAACTTCATCAATCTTTTACGCAAGATTTCAGTACTTGTCATGGCTATCGTTGGCCAAGCTGTGACCACTGGAGAAGGGCCTGGACCAGGTACTGCAAATTATGGATTATCCTCCGTTAATTACGGAGGTGGAGGAACATCTTCAGCCAGTTTAAGAGGTGGATCATCAGTTAACTATGGAGGAAGTAGCAGCTTTGCTTCGAGTGGAGTCAGTGGAACTACATCATCCAGAGGATCCGTAAGAGGCTCATATGGAGGATTTCATCAAAACGTAAGTGCCTTTATTTGGAAAGGAACAGTGCGTCATAAAGTTAACAAGTGTTAGTCTTTGAGTAAAATTTAAAACTGCAATTTGATATTTATAGCCTAGAGAAGATTTTTACCTTCATGGTTGTATGAATAATATGACTAAAGTAGAATTCGAAATACCATTCATCAAATTCTGTTATAGTAATTATTTTTCGAATCAATTGCTTTTACTGAATAATGAATATACTTATTGAGTAATGAATACTGAAAAAATTATCACCGAATTCTCAAAAATAAATAATGCAAAAATTTAGAATTTTATAAACATTATAAGCCACAAAATATTCATATAATTTGTTTTAGTTATAAAACTTAAAAGAATTTGCTTAACGTTTCTGTTTTAAACTAAATAGATAAGGAATAATGTAACGTCCTTTATATTAAAACAATGGGCATTTTTATTTCTGTAGAATAATAAAACTTTATGGTATTTTCTGTGAAGATTATAAACCTGTTACTTTTTGAATTTTTGTGATGAAAGAGTCAATTTTGATATATATTTTTAAACTTTGTTTCCTAATTTACATACAAAATATGTAGTAAATAGCCCATCACAAAATGTTTAACATGAAAAATTAACACCATCAAAATATCATAAATGAAAATTTATATTTAAGCATATATTATACCATCAGATACAAAATTTAAGCAATTCGACTGGAATATTCAATTTTAATTAGTGTAATATTTCTTTTCTAAATATAATCTCTTAGATCTCAATAAAAATAAACAGAAAGAAATGGAACATTAAATATATCGTCGGCATACTTCTATTAAGTAACCAAGTCAAGAAACCTAATTTATAGGAAGACGTAATTGAAAGCTGCCTGAGATTAGAAAAATCAGGTTTGGATTGTTTCCTTTATATTATAGTATTTTTTTCCGTAATCTTTACTTTTAAACTTAAATAACTATTTTTTTAAAGGTAAAGGAATTTGTGAGAAGAAGGAGGTTTTGACTTGGTCACGAAAGTATTTCAAATATGAAATGACTTGGTCAATTTGTAGTTTCTCGTATTCGAAGAATAGAAACAAGAAAGTATTATAATAATCAATTTTGAAATCAAGATTTTAAATATTCTCCACGTTTTAATAGAGTGATATGAAGATCTCCGTGAGACTGAAAAAAAGCATTTTTGTAATTGTCTGTCTGTGGGCTCAATATAATTAAAAAACGCAACTAGTTAAAATATTGAAACCTGGTATACAATCTTAATACAAAAAAAATTATAGACTTCTACAAATTTTGGACACATGCCATTTACGGGAAGCGATTTATTAGCGGCATTGTTAAAATGTTTAGCAACACAGATGTTGATGTATCTTCTATTACAGAGGTGAAATTTTCTGACAACATGAATACATTAAATCATTTTTCTTATTTTTTGACTTAATAGCATACCAACGGTATAATCTGTGAGAATGAAATAAATTTATTCTCATAGATTATACCGTTGGTGCGCTGTAGATAGGAAAGGCAATAATTTACTTAAACCACAATTCGTTTAGCTTCAGACCTTACCATATATTAGAAAAGTAACAAATGAATAAAAATTCCCAAGTAAAGTTACCATAAGAATGCCAAAGTCCAGTGAAGATATCAGGCGCCGATGCATATAATACCATTGTGCTGTTGATAGTTTTTAAAATCTATTTTTAAAACTGCTTAGTTATAATGTTAGATTACGAAATTTTTTTATTTCTTCTCATATATTTGTTACTTATCAACACTGTTACGAAATGTGATTACAAACACATTTCTGGACACCACATTATTTCAAAACGAATTCATATGCTTGAACCAATTCGAATTGTGGGTGCTTATCGTTGCATCATTATAGCAATACACACTTTCCCTTGCAGAAATATATTAATAATTCTCTTAACTAAAAAAGATTGGTATTATTCCGTTAAGGGACGCACAGTCGTCTCCAAGCTTGAATGGTAGTTGATTGATTGATTTATTGGCGCAAGAGCCAAGTTTGGCCATGCTGCGCCAAGCATGATTATTGGAGTCACTCTATTAACGCTAATATTAATCTATAAGATTTGGTGATGAGAACGCTAAGAATTTGCATGCTTCTTTCTGGCGCCCCATTAATGCAAAAGTGCCGAAAGATGATATTTTTCTTAACTCTTTAACACCCGAGGTGACTTTTTCTTCGAGCCCCTTTAAAACAGGGGCTTTTTGGGAGGTAGCTACATAAATTGGACTCTCCCAACCTGAGTGGCCACCACCCCGCTCCTGCTATAACCTTCCCTTAAGACGCAGGGAAATGGGCTGTGGTTGGAAAGAAAAGTTGGATACTCTACCGCGCTTATCTCTTAAGCGGTCTCAGAATCTCACGTCCCCTCAAAAGAAGTCAACCGCCTAGGACCGGCCTTCTTCTCTGTTAAGGGGAAATTTTTAGACCTCCCGGGACCACCTAGTTAGGTGTGAGAGGGTTAAATTACAAAGTAAAATTAATAAATAAAAAAGAAAACAGACAGCATACACTTTTCTTACAGGAAGCACACAAGCCATATAACTTTGACTATAAGTCGGCCGACGAGCAGGGAAACACGCATTACCATAGAGAAGAAGCAGATGGAAGTGGCGCAGTGAGAGGATCCTATGGGTATACCGATGTCCAAGGTCTGTACCGAGTGGTTGATTACATAGCCGACGCCAATGGTTTCCGGGCCAGCATCAGGACAAACGAACCAGGCACTGATGGTAAGGAAAGCCCTGCTGATGTTCAGATGTCTGTTGATCAACCTCCTGCGGGTATCCAGGACAGATATACAACCTTCAGTGGAACTGGTGGTAAGCAATATTTATCCCTGAATTAAACTGCGAGCAAATCTTTTACTGAAGAAGAGCTTTATATGTATCCACATGCATCAAAGTTTGTACATATCCATGTAATTAATTATATCTTTTCTCGATAAATTACAATATCTAAAATTTTAGTAACCCTCGTTTTTGACGACAATGATTTTTAGTATCAATAAATTTAATAAATCTAGTTTTTGAGGACACAGTTTTTTAATATACTGAAAAGTTGAAACTATTTTTAAAAACATTATTTTCTCCCTTTTGGCTTTAATGATAAATATTATGGCATTATGATAAATATTATGGAATGTTGAAATCAGTTTTTTCTCAAATTCACTACTTCGTAGCGCAACTCGTACGGAACAAAAATTTAATTAAATTAGGATATTGAAACTTTGAACTCTTTTATTAATAAATTGTTAATTAATTATATTAATAAATTAAACTTTTCTATGATTAAATTGTGAACTCTTCTATTAATAAATTCCGATTTTCGCGACATTAAGATTCGGTTTCAATTTCCAACTTTTTTGTTCAAATGTCATCTTTCCATCTTCATTCGTTTTCGGAGATCTGATTCAAGCTGAAATGGTAAGTAAACCTACTGTATTAGCTGTGTTTTGTTACGCATGAATCAAAACATACTGATAAATTTAGAACTAATAACAAGCTTCTTTTTCCGTTGCCAGGGAGAAATTTATCTGATTTCATTTCACTTATACCTAAGCATATGAACGATCATCAATAATCCTGTGTTCATTTAGCACACAGATCATGCTTTCTTTTTTTTTCATGCTAGCTTTGAATTTGAAAAAGATTTTAATTTTAATCTTAATATGCTTTCATTTAACGTTCCCTATACAGATGATCATAGACAAATGTAGCTCTAATTTCAGGTCAAAGAGATTTTGCATCAAGAACTGTGACTGGACAAAACATAAAGTTTGAAATCTCTCCCATTCCCGTTCGTAATTCCGGTGTTCAAGTGAGACCCTCTCCACCTCCAATCTTACCTGTAATAGCTACTGTGGTTCGCCAGACTTATAAATCTCAGTCTTATCCTGCCAGCCCTGGCCGTAATCAGTCAGACGAAGACGACGACGAGGAAGAATAGGACAAGGAAAACAGTGCATCACAGATTGTAAACGTTCTGATGCAGTGGTTAAGATGATGGAACCGAAAACTTTACTAAGGATGATAATTGCTATGGTTTTTTGAAAAGATAAATGATACTCTATTTCATATTCTAAATGAAAAATATTTTTCAATTCTGTAAACAAAGTTGTTTGTATAAAATATGGCATTTTTTTGTCAAAGTTTGATTCAAAGAGCATATTAAAAACGTATAAACTTTTCTGAAATAAACCTTTTACGCAGAAAATTGGTCTGAAGTCAATAATGAGTACATTGAAAATGCTTTCATAACTGTTTGGATTTCTATGCACAGCATTACGTAACATTTTTGTTGTTTCGTCACATCCTTGAAAATGTTGTGTAACGTTGCGAAAGAGTTTGATTCCTCCTTTGACAGATATCTCCAGATGAAGGACGACGCAAAAATATTTGCGGTCTTTTATGCCGACAATTGTCTTAACCTATGTAACGCATTGACCTACCTACTGCAGAAAAATCTGGGGGTTCAAACTGTGAACACTCCTCTCAATAAATTCCAATTTCATGACAAAAAAATTCTGTTTCATTTTCAAATTTTTTATTTAAACTGCATCTTCCATGTTCATTCGTTTTCGGATATCTGAATCATCCTATACGAAAGCTATAATGAAAAACAAAGTTACTTTATCAGCTATATTTTGCCATGTATAAATCAAAGAATAATGATAAATTTAGGTCCAGTAACAAACGTCTCTTGCCACTAGTAGAAAGAAATTTGTGCGATTTAATTTTACATATATTTAAGCATACAAATGATTAGAGATTTCCTCTGTTCATTTTACATACATGTCATGCTTTCTTTTTTCCTGCTAGTTTTAAGTTTCAAAAAGATTTTAATTTCAAGCATAGTAAAAGTTTTCATTTGACGTATCATATGTGGATGATCAGAGATAAATGTATGCCTAATTTCAGGTCCAAGAGATTTCACCTCAAGAACTGTGATTGGAGAAAACATAAAATTTCGCATGTCTCCCATTCCCGTTCGTAATCCTGCTGTTGAAATGAGACCCTCCCCACCTCCATCTTCAAATTTCGTAGCTACTGTGGTTCGCCAGACTTATAAATCTCAGTCTTATCCTGCCAGCCCTGGCCGTAATCAGTCAGACGAAGACGACGATGAGGAAGAATAGGACAAGAAAAACAGAGCATCACAGATTGTAAACATTCCGATACAGTTGTTAAGATCATGGAAGCGGAAACTTTACAAAGGATGATAATTACTATGATTCTTTGAAAAGAGAAATGATGCTCTATTTCATATTCTAAATGAAAAATATTTTTCAATTCTTTAAACAAAATTGTTTGTATAAAATATGGCATTTTTGGTCAAAGTTTGATTCAAAGAGCATATTAAAAACGTGTAAACTTTTCTGAAATAAATCTTTTACGCAGAAAATTGGTCTGAAGTCAATAATGAGTACATTGAAAATGCTTTCATAACTGTTTGGATTTCCATGCACAGCATTACGTAAAATTTTTGTTGTTCCGTCACATCCTTGAAAATGTTGTTTAATGTTGCGAAAGAGTGTGATTGCTCCTTTGACAGCTATCTTCTGAACGACGCAATAAATATTTGCAATCCTTTAGTAGACCATTGTCTTAACCTTCGTAACGCATCGATCTACTTACTGCAGAACCATCTGGGAGTTCAAACTGTGATATCTCCTCTCAATAAATTCCAGTTTCACGACAAAAAATATCGGTTTTATTTCCAACTTTTCTGTTTAAACTGCATCTTCCCATGTCCATTCGTTTTCGAATATCTAAATCATCCTACGCGAAAGCTATAATGATAAGCAAAGTTACTTTATTAGCTAGATTTTGTCATGTATGAATCAAAGCATAATGATAAGTTTAGGTACAGTAACAAACGTCTCTTGCCTCTGGAAGAGAGAAATTTGGGTGATTTCATTTCAAGTGATTTTCGATAATCCTCTGTTCAGTTCATATATAGATCACGTTTTCTTTTTTCATGATAGCTTAAAATTTAGAAAAGCTTTCAATTTTTAACAAAATATGCTTTCATTTGACGTTTCTCATGTAGATTATCATAAACAAATGCAGCCTTAGTTTCAGGTCCGAAAGATTTCACATCAAGAACTGTGACTGAAGAAAAGATGAAATTTGATATCCCTCTCATTCCCGTTCGTAATCTTGCTGTTCATGTGAAACCACCTGCATCCACACCTCACATAGGTAATGTGGTTCGCCAGACTTATAAAACTCAGGTTATCTATCATTCTGGCAGCGACGGACGTCCTCAGTCAGATGAAGACGATGATGAGGAAGAATAGGACAAGAAAAAAAGTTCATCACAGACTGAAAACCTTCTGCTGCAGTGGGTAAGATGATGGAAGCAGAAATTTTACAAAGAATAATAATTGCTGGTGAAATGATGCTTCTATTTTATATTCTTCAAATTTTTTAATGAAATATAGCTTTATTCTGTCAGAGTTTGATTCAAAGAGTATATTAGAAACATGTAAACCTTTTCTTAACCTTCTGTAAACCATTCTGAAGTCAATTATGAGTACATTAAAAATTCTTTCATTAATTGTTTTGATTCCCATCTTTGCGTTAATGAAAGTCCTGAAATACAATTCTAAATGTTTATTTATAATAGCCGTTATTTTAGATCCAAAAAGCTGTTTCATCAAAAATTGGATGTCGAGAAAAAATAAAGTTTGGAATCTCTCCCATCTCTGTTAATACTACCTGGTGTTCAACTAATCCTCGCCTCCATTTAATGATCGCGTAGATATGGTTCGCCAGATTTTGAACCTCAGTATGATCCCGGCCAACCGACAGGGAGATGTCCTGGCTCCGAGTTCGGGGGTATGCTGTGGTGTTAAATATGATCCCGGCAGCGATGGGAGTCCTGAATCAGATGAAGACGAAGAAAAATAAAACAAGAAAAAAAGTGAATCACAGACTGTTAAGATTTTGCTGCAGTGGCTAGGATAAAGGAAGGGAACACTTTACAGAAGATTACAATTTTGCTATAATTCTTTGCTAAGAGAAATGATTTGTTATTTTACTTTCCTTAACACTTTTTTTCGTTCAGAATTCAAATTAAAAATCATTTATGCATGTCTCTAAAATATAGATTTTAGAATCTGTTATGTATAAAACCGGTATATTGAAAATACACCAATAATTATTATTATCACCACCTTTGTTTTATTAAAAATCTCATAATACATCCATAAATGCATTAATATATTTTATCAATCTCAGAACTGCATCATTTTTAGAAGATGTCTATGATTACTACTACTTTAATGAATCAAAGTAAAATTGTGAATTTAAGGAATGTTCCTCAAATGTTCTCCAGGTAGATAATTAGTATATCATCTGGAAACAAATACCTGTATTTATGTTTAAACATGAGCAATATTACACGGAGTATGAATAAAAGTAGCTTGATACCGCTTAAAACCTTAAATTCTTTTCGAAAATGTCGACGTACTTTTCTGCTTGACGAGTTACGGTTGATATATTCTCAAGGGATGTTATATTTTAAATTATGTAAGAGAAAAAAACACAGCAAAAACATAGATTTGAAAATGAAACATACATTTAAAATTTGCATTGTGCCGTTGGTATTGTTCTTCACAGGATTTTTAGTGATTATCCATCTGGATTTCTTCTTGTGGGTTGTAAGGTCTTAGCCCAATGATACCGGGGTCCGATCAGAGATCAACAAGACACAGCAATACAGCACATTAAAATTTAATTATGTTTCTTGAGCAATGACATATTTACAATGAATTTACACATGGATTACACATTCAAGAGATTTGTATCAATCCCGGAAGAGATCGCGAGAGTCGAAATGTTCGTTACTGGACTTAGCCGCAGTTATCAGTGTGAGTCACTCGTAAACAATCGATATGCAATCGATTAAGGAACTGATAGAGTTCAGTCAATGGGTTACAACTCAGGGCGAGTTCAGTAAGTTCCGATGGCCGGAAGAGGAAATTGAGGTAAATAGAACGCTCAATTAAGCGAAGTAAACCACCAAAGGGTTATTCTAGATGCAAGTTACCGAGGTCGGTATTTGTCAGTGAGGTATACAAACGCTCGCTACCTTTCCAGCAATTCTCCAAAGGAATGCTATGATGCGATTCTGCAGCTCACCAAAGGAGCTAGCCTAGCCAAGGGTTGGCTAAAAATTACGGGGTCAGAAAATAATCAAAGTCAAGAATTCGAGCGTCGAGATTCTGACTTTCAATCTTCTCCATCATCCCCGATCTTATCTCTTTAAACCCTCACGTCCAGCACTATGAGGCGTGGCCGAAAGGTTAAGTCTCAATGATTTGTCCGGTTGCCGAAACAAATCATCCAACCACAAACTTGAGCTCTCTTTCCCATCTCATCATTGGAAAGCGTCAGAACGTAATGGGCTCCTTTTGTCGGCACAACTTGGGAGGCCTCCCAACGGCCGAACTCGGTGCGGTCCCTTCAAACCCCTCAGGGTTACGTAAACGGGGTTGGTTTTATGACTCTGGATAACATCGTGCTCTTTTCTCTTCGGTGCCTTAGGGAGTTCATAGGTGGTCCATCCTGTGGGAACTAGAGAAAGAGGGGAGTCCTTACAGTGTGAACGGTTTATGAGACAACCAGCGATACCCGAGGCGTAGCTGCAACTTTTGCCGCCCGGGGCGAATTTGTAGCATGCCACCCTTTCTTTACAAATTATACAGAACACACAAACTGTCATTAATAAATAAATATATTGCAGGAAAAAACATTTTATAATAACGCAATTCGTCGTTTCGCAGTTAGTTTAGTTTGCAGATAGTTTGCGAAATCGCATGTCAGCCAACAGTCACTTATCTGCAATATATCGACAAAGGTGAAAAGTACGAACTAATTAGTTTCTATGTACACAATGATTGATCTGCAATTTTTTGTTCTCAAAATCTGTCATAAGTTGAGCATGATTCTACTTAAGTTTTGAATTTGACTTGATTTGTGGATGTAGCTTTCATTAAGATGGTTTTTAACTTGATTTGTGGATGTAGCTTTCATTAAGATGGTTTTTAACTTCTTTTAGGTGTGACGAAAATTGGTTATGGAGCTCCACGCGAAATATCATGATTCTAATGAAGGTCAAATATATTATGGTTCTATAGGAGGTCTGTTCAAATCTGGTGGTGGTTCCAGCGAAAAGTTTGGATCTGGCGACTAGCTTTCGAAAAGAAAAGGACGATATCAGCAATTGAATGTTCGGAGAAGAAACTGATTCGAAATTTATAGTAAATTAAATCCATCAGCATTCTACAGAAGATAAATTTAAAAATAAATATATGACTGAAATCTTTCCTTTAGTTTATAGATCTCAGCTATTTTTAGTAGAAATTTATGAGTTATGATTAACTTACTAATAGTGATGCTATATTAAAATATTTTGTCATCAGATGATGGACGCTTTTAGTTTTCGTGATACTCATACGTTCATATGTATGTGCATCACGAAATAGTACGTGCATAAAAAGTCACTTTGGTAATGTGACTTCCATCTGTATAAATTTGGAAATTTTCTGTATGAAAATGCTAATTTTTTTATAGGAAAAAGAAGTAGGAGATGCAAAGAAAATGACTTGAAACCAAAATAGGTTTTTGATTCTTGTTCAGGGTATATCATGCACATTTGCATATGTTTCGGCATAAAGGTTATGGTACTATATAATCTTTAAGAAATAGACGTTGCTTGGAACTAAAAGAATTGTGCATGTTTCAACATGATAAGCTATTTTTCTCTGTACAGCCATTCAATTATTCTAGATGCCAATATGTATTATAAATTTATGGATGCTTTTCAAGGCAGCTTCTATATGTATTATCACAGAATGGTTGCATTATGTTATCAAATTTAGCATTGTCATTGCCTTTTTTGCTTTTTTTTAGTTTGCATTAATAAAACTGTTTTTTACTGAACTATATGTTTGTTTACTTCCTCTGCCATAAAGCTTTTTCCACGCCATAAGGAATAATTTCTTACACATCGTTAAACCTTAAATGCATATTATTGCCAAAAATCTGCAAAATGGATTTATCCTTTTTCGCCTATCTTTTTCCTCCAAAATAAATACTTAAAAAGTGAACTGAGATTTTTTTTCCTTAACTTTTCTTCTTAGTAATATTAAATTTTTATTTAAATAATCAAATTTTGAAGTCAACTAAGATTTTTATTTTCAGTTTTTTTTCCGCATTTAATCGAACTGAAAAATATTTTTTAAACAAAATATCAAAAAAATCATACATTTAAGGGTTAAGTTTGCAGTTATGATTTGATACTTTTTGAAATCGTCGCTTCGACCTCCTTATACATTTCTGAAACAAAGTATTTGAAGCAACTCCTTGGCAAAAGTAAAAATAATACGAATATTACGTTTCATACATTACAATTATATATCCATAAAAGAGAATCATTTGCAAAGCTAAACTGCTTTTAACGCAATTTTAATTTTCCATGTGGACTAGTTAGAGGTCAAGTATGAGTTAATAAGCAAGTAACCATTAATATAATTCTAACTCAAATATAGAAGCCATATGGGTTTAAATAAAAAATGAAAATTTTTGACAAGTACTTTAAATCTCGATTCATTTAGTTAGAAATTCTAACAACCTTTTTAAACTGAATTTGAATGAATAAATCTTGAAAAATCCGCTAATAAATTGTCACACATAAATTAAATGAAATAATATTACAGTGAAAGTATATACTATATTGCCAAGCAATAAAATAAAATTTCAAAGTAACAAGTACAGAAATTTTGGTGATGAAACATTTAAACACAAAGAAAGTAATATGACTTCGAGAGAAATCATTGACGGAATTTTATTAACGAAAGCAATTCTAATTTTCTTATCAAAATGTTTCTTTACAAGTTTAATGATATTTAATTTAAATCTCATTTATAACCACTTATATTTTCAGGCTAAGTTAAAGAAAAACTTTTTACAATATTTCAGTGAATGAAATGTTAACATGGCTTCCTCTATTAAAGTTTAAAGGGAGCTTTTGCATTTTATATAATATCAGTTTACCTTGCATTGCACTCAACTACAAAAGTATTTAACTGTAATAAGCTTATAAACTTTCCAATTTTTGAAAGATAATAAAAATAATTAGAAGTGTATAAATGAAAATCTATTACCATTATCAATCACTTTTTAATGAATAAAGTTTATAGAAAGAACATAATGGCAACGGCTCTATATTGTTTCAGAATGCATCAACTTTATGGAAAACAACAAATCATTCAAAACAAGATATTATGCATATCTGTTGAAATAACTATTTTTAATAATGTTTCAGACATGCAAGCACACGCGCACGTACGCACTCACGCATACACAGAAACTTCTACCTTATGCACATCTATGAAATTTTTAGATTGAACATCACTGCCTTTTGAAAATTTGAAATGAATGTGATAGAGAATGGTTTAAGGTATCTGATTATGCAAATTAAAAACTCTTGCAAGTTGGTCAATACATACTACTAAAATAAGTTTCCTAAATTTGAGATTAACTAATTTGCATTTAAACGGCGATTTGTGATGTCAATTGAAAAAATTATTTATACATTGGATTGCGGTTAATTCGAACGTTTTGAATTCGAATTTTTTTTATCTTGTCCATTGAATTTCCTATTATCATAATATTCAAATATTATCTATAATTCGAATTTATTTTGGTTCATTCAAAGTGAAATTTAAAAATTGTAAAAAATCGTTCGTATTTCAGATTCGGTTTTGTTAATTGAATATATCCGTATCTTTATCCTCAACGATTTGAGTGAATAATTTTTAAGGTCCTTGATTTGTTTAAGTATTTTATTGCTGTATAATGTATTCTATCGAAAATGCAAAAAAAAAAAACTTTATAAATTTTTTGAAAACCTTTGAACACGATCATTTCTTCAATTTTTATTTAAAAGTTCTGTGTTCTGATTGTCTTTAAAATTATGTGCTTTTCAGGAAAATTACTAGGCACCTTCGGCGACCAGCTGTTCGCCCGTAACATTAATACTTGCAACTTGGCGAAATAAATTGGCGAATTGGCGGTTGTAAAGGTTGAAGGACTCTGCCAAAGTTTTATTTTGTAATATACCTCAAAAATGGAAGGTGGTGGGTGGCAGGAGACTATTAATGGTACATCTAGAAGTCATAAGCTTGTATGTGAAATAAAAATTGCCGAAATGAATTCAGAGGTCCGGGCTGGGGTACTCTGTCATGGTTTTTCCCCGTAGAGAATGTACAGTGGAGAAAAGGTTTTTCGTTTTCTTTCGAAAATGGAGGGTGGTGGTGGTGGAGGGGGGGGGCAGGCGACCCTTAATGACATATCCCGACGTTATAAGCTTCCATTAAAATAAAAATCTTCGAAATCGGTCCAGTGGTTGGAGTTGGGCTGTTGGCCATCTGTTTTTGCCAAATTATTTCAAATATATAGATCATTTTTATAATCACTTGATTTTTTTATTATCATCATTGGCTCTTTTTTATTAAAACCATTTACTGTTTAAAAATCGATATACTTTCATTTTTTCCGAATAATGATATTATCAGATTTTATTATGCTTATTAATAATTTGTTTAAGGGATTAGGAGAATAATAGAAATTATCTATATAATAGATGTTTAACTTTTTGTTATACATCTTATCTGGAGTACTCGTTTCTTTTATTTAATTCACTGACAAATTGTCCACTGTAGCTATCACACTTTGCGTTTGATACCCTATGTTCTATTGTAAGAATGACTAGTTTTTGCATACCTGATCTACCCTTAAAGTTTGTCCCATAATTTGAGAATCGCCCTGTTGATTGAAGAATACCTTATTATTTTTTTCAAAATAAAAATGAATCATGTGCTGTGACCTGGTGGCTGTGGAGGATTTTAGCATACTGCTTATCTTAAAACTGTAAGGAATTTTTAATTATGCAGCACACAGTATTTTTTGCGGTTTTTTTGGAAAATATTTACTGGCATGATTTAGAGAACAATGATATCTTTATACAAATAGAGACAGTAAAATAAAGAATATTTTTATTTTACAAATGATATTCAAGTTTCGTTTCATACCAGGAGATTTATTCAGTAGAAATATGTTTATAAAAATACATTTATTGAAAAAGAAAATTGGGGGAATGCGGGGACATTGATACAGTTTTTTTTGGAAAGCTAAAAAATGATTTTACCAACTGTAATAATTAGAATTAATGCGCTATATTTATACATTTGTTAATCTTATGTAGGATTTCAGTCGAGTTTTGGTCATAAATGATATAATAAAATACTTATCACACTTTTTTTTAAAAACGGATTTGCATCACTTTGTCCCATACTAGGGCTACATTGATACACGCTTGGGGAGCATTGATTTTTTACGAAAATACCAAAAATAATGACGATTAATAGGTGTGGGATCAAAACAAAAATTTGTTTTATCAATAAATTTTACATTCCAAATCAAGGTTTAAAATTTTAACAAAGTAACGAACTTTTATTTTAATCAAAATTCAACATTTTTAATGAGACTGGAAGAGTGAATTAATAATGCCTCAGAAATAATTTATCTCTACAAATAATAAAGGAGAACGTGTGCGTGTCTGTAAAAATATTTTGGAGGGACGGAATGTTTACCTCGAGGCCGTATTTTGGAATTTTTTTATTATTTATTAATTATTTTTTAATTTTCACGTTCTTCCTTGAAAACTTACGAAACTAATATAGCACAAAAATAATTTTCACACCATCTGAAAATGCAAATTATTATCTTTTCGATGATATTAATTAAGTTGACGTACAATTTTTTCTATAATATTAATAAATTCGTAAAAAATATTAAACTTAATTTACAACAATACTTTTCATTTTTTGCAATGAAATTCCAACCGTTTTCATTGCTTAAACAAATATTTAATTTCGGGTTTGTCTTAGATAGTTCATTTTTACTTTTTTTCACTTCTGTAGACGATGTTGCAAAATAGTTGCTGTTAAGGAGCATTGTTATACACACAGAAGACGCATATCAATATGCCCCGGAGTCAATTGTTTCAATCTGCCAATTCAATCTGCCCAATAGCCTATTTTACCTTAAAGTCACGCAAAGAAAACAACGCTAAATAACCTCAAAACTTAATAAAGTTCTGAAAAGTAAATGTTTTTTCCTACCTTTGGAGTAGATTCCCTGGCAAGAAAACTTAACTAGTCGAAGAAATTGCACAGCACATACCTGGAGTACAAATCACATAGACGAGAAGAATTGAGGTCTGATTCATTAATAAATTAAGTTTTGACTAAACATGGCCGAAAAATATACCCTGTGCTAAGGGTTACAGTGGCATATATATGAGGGGATGTGAACGTCTTGAAAGATTCAAATCATCAAAATTAATGGAATGTATCAATGTTCCCGCGTATCAATCTGCCCAAACTCTCCCTATACTAAATATAAAAGCATTTTGAATTTTTCCTCTTTTTAATCTACTTCCATGATTTTTGACCGCTTCCTCTTAAATTGAATTTTATTGTTCTGATAATGCACTTTTGAACCTGTCTATATTTCAAGATAATAAAAACCAGCTGAGTGTTATCCCCTCGACTTTCTCGTATCACATATGGCGATACGAGAATAATTGCTTTGATACAGATCTACGAAACTGTTTAGATTTCAAGGAAATAAAAATCCTAGGAGTGTTCTCTTCTCGACTTTCTCGTATCGCCTATGGCGCTTTTTTGCTTTGATACAGATCTAGGAAACTGTTTAGATTTCAAGGTAATAAAAGTCCTAGGAGTCTTGTCCACTCTACTGTCTCGTATCGTATACGGTGCGTTTTGCTTTGATACAGATCTACAATTCTAGTAGTAAAACCATAGGCAAAACTTTATCTATCGAGGTCATTCACGTTTTGAGTAATCGTATTCAATTGCACATGAACATACATAATACGTAATACATACGAATAATCATTCCATTTCTGTTTTACAATTGCGTCATCCCATAAATAACGCGGTTTTTTTTCATTTGCATGAAATAAAAGTCGGAGGGGGAGGGTAAAACTACCTGCACGAACTTGCTATGAAAGCAGGTGGTATATTTACCTTTTTCTTATTCATAATGCAAATTTTGAAGAGTAATAAAGTAGTAAGTAGTAAAAGAGTAGTAAGCAATTGTAACAGTTATATTTTCATTGCTATAATGGAAGTCACAAAGGAACATATTCAGCATATTTTGATTTATGCGTTCGATGAAGAGCACAACGTGACAGAAAGTGCGAGAAATATCAATGCAGTATACGGGGATCGGACAATGAGTGTAAACAAGTTTCAATTGTGGTTCCAGAAATTATGAGTTGGAGACTGTAGCCTCATCTTGGAAGACCTGCAGATGTCGACGAAGACGTCTTAGAAATCCTAACTTCAATCATAAATGTTGAGGAACTGGGCTAGAAGCTTAGGTTTGGTCATTATATCATTCATCGACATATGCGTGCAATTGAAATGTCAGTAAATTGGTCTAATGTGTGTTCCTCGATAATTTTCCGAGTCTAATCGCGCGCAGAGAGTGAATATGTGAACTTGCATCAAAGAAATGAACCTTCTTTGTATCGAACAGTGACTTGTGACGAGAAATGGATTCTCTACAACAATGCTAAGTGCCGAAGACAGAGGGAAGGAAAAGGGAAAACAACGGTACCCCAGGCTAAAGAAGGTCTTCATCCACATAAGGTGCTGTTTCTTTGGTGGAATATGAAGGGTGTAGTGCACATTAGACTTACAAAACCAAATTAAAAGACACGAAAAACAGATAATCTGCGAATAGCTAGAGCGACTTAAATCAGAGTTCGGAGAAAAACGAACATTTTTTTTTGTTTCCAAACGAAAGACGTTCTTCCGTTAGGACAACTCTGCCACATAAAGCAAGTGTAATATTACATACGTTGTAGGAGTTTGGATGGGAACGATGCCCACACACCATTATTCGCCGGATATTACCCCATATGATTATCATTTATTACACAGTCTTCTAAATTTTTTGTACGGAAAACGCATGACTTTTATTGACGATCTCAGAGAGGCACTGAAAAAATAGTTTTCGTCGCGGACAAGTAAATTTTCGAAAAAGGACTTTTAAAACCTACGAGAAAGATGGGTGATAATTGTAAAAAATGAAATAGGGTATATTTTATATAGAATTTTTTTTGTTTACCTTAATTTTGAAAAATAATGCGGGTATAAAATAACCACATTATTTATTTTATGTCCGAATATTAGCAATTCTGCTACTTGTTTTACATTCTGACGAAAGTTGAATAATTTAAAATGACTAATGGAATTGCCCTCCTGTTGTCATATACTTCCATCACGTGACTCATTTTGAGTTATACTTTACCCTATAGTAAAAGAAAGATCCCCATCCCGTTGCCTCGTTTTGCCAAAAGTCGAATGAAATTAAAAGATAAAATTAAAATTAAAAATAAAAAATTTTGGTCTCAACACCACTTACCAAGTCTTATTTATCTATCTAACAGCATTTTTGAGTTATTGTTTACACATACAAATGAACATGCAAACAGACATACAATCCAGACATTTATGGTTTTAGAGCAAAATTTGACAAATGTATAAAATCTTGATGATAGGACCATAAGCCAATTTTAGTCCATTCTGCGAACTGTGCTTTAGAGTCATCTGTGCGGATCTCTTCCACACCATATGAAAATTGGTTTCACGGTATGACACGTGCTTCATTGCCGGTGGTTTGTATGTTGAGAGGTAGCTGAAAGAGTGTTGTATCTTTTCAATAAATATTTGCAGGTAATTATGTTTTGTATCTCTTTATGGCCTCCAGGAAACTTACTTTCTGGACGAACCAATATATGAGAAAAAAATTCAAAATTCTAGTTATATGCCTACATACAGGTAGTTTCGTTCAATTATTTCTCACTCACTTTCAGATAATTTACAAAGAATGTCAAGAAAGCCTTTCTTCATCCCAAAGGCATTCCAAGACAAGAAAGAGACTCGTCAAAATTTGATGGATTGAATTAGGTAAGATTAGCGTAAGTTTTTACTTCATTTCAAACTTCTAACGCAAAAATTCGAGCTCTCCCTCCTCCAGACAGAACAGCAGGATGCTGCAGTTCGATAGAAGGGAGCTTTAGACACATTCATTTTCATATTGGTAAGTGAACAAGAGAAAAGTCGTTAACTAATATTCGGCCTCACTCCTTTAGAAGGTAAACACCTGATTCCCTTCTCAAAGCAAATTTTCTCTTAGGGTAGGCAGGTTATTACCATTGAGATTTGACTGGTACAAACATATGAAAGGAATTATGCCCGTTTAAAATTGTCAGTGGAAGTTTCGGTTTCCATTTCAGATGTCGAAGTGCTTCTCTCGCAGGTGAAAACTGAACTTTTCGAAATCTCACTGAAGATGAAATTTTGGTGAAGGTAAATATTATTTTAATAAGATACAAAATAGCAATTTGTGGCTGCTCGTTGTTAATAATCATCCCAATAATTTATGGGAGATAATGATCTTCCTTCCTATTTTAGCAGTCCGATTTGTGTTTTCTTCCAAATTAAAAAAAAGTTCCAAATCAAATTTAGTAAAAATTGTATTAGATAGTGTAGTATTGTCTGCTACAAGAAATGTTTTCGTTTCCTTGATGCAAGATTGTAGAGTGCCTACGTCCAGGAGGACAGTTAAAAGGTCACTTTCTCCCTCATTACGAGCGGGGGAGGCTATAAGGTCACTCTAAAATAGCGCCTGACAATAAGTGTATCCAATCAGGCGTTGTTTTTTCTGTGACGCAAGGCCGGGGTGTGAAGAGGGGTTAGATCCCTTCACTTGAAAAAAGGATTATTCTTCTTCGAGACGCGCTGCTTCGGACGAAAGAAAAAAAATGGTGCATATACTTCGTTCCGGTGGGGACGGTTCGAATTGTGTTCTTTTTGCTCAGTTTTTTGCACGAAAAAGAGTCTGTTAATGCTCATTTCATGTAAAGTCCCCCATCTGGATTGTAGAATAAGGAGCGGACTTGTGTGATGGATAACAATTGACGAAGGAGGAATCCGACCATTTTGGTGATCGCAGGGACCGAACAGATCAGACCTTTTCCTTTATCAATATATTTTTTACGTATTTCATGGCGGACAACAATTTTTGCATCCAATTCTTACCCCCTTTCCATAGAAAAAAAGAGAGGAAACTTCAGGACTATATTAAAAAGACTCGGACTTTTGAGTTTCCGGGTTAATACAACGTGTTTTTTTTCTACATTATGTTCGCGAATGTTGATCAACATTATTAGTTTAAGAAAAGGGGGCCCCTGATAATATGTAGTCTAGAGACATATAAGTTAACGTTAATGATTGTTTTTTATGTATCAATATAAATAAATCTTTTAGTTCCTTTTTTTCAGGAGTAACTTTTTTGCATTCATGTTTGATATTATTAACTCTTCCTTTTTTTATATTTATGCATGATATATTTCCTTTGTTTTTATTTTTAGTAAAAAAGATATGTAATATATATACGAACGAATTAATTTAACAAATGCAATTTTTATATCAAGTTAACAATTTATGTGTTTAAATATCAAGTTAACAATTTATGTGTTTAAGTAATCAATCTATCCAGTAAACCACACCACAGATAGTTCTTTTGGCATCTTTTAACGTGTATATGAGCAACAACGTGTATTTTCAAAGATAAAATTATCTGTGTCCCCATGCCTCTTAACTGAAAATGTTAAATTAGGTCGCCATATTTGATTTAATTTTCTAGTTTCTCGAACAAATTTATTTACAGGTATGACAAATCTCTGTAATATTAAATGCTTAAAGAATGAGAAATGCAGGAATAATTGGAGCAATGAAAATTGATAGATTTAATCATAATCGCTCCTCCCATATGGCAAAAGGTTGTTTGGTAATAATCTATCCTATTAAAATTCGAAGGTAAACAAACGTATGTATGTATGTATGTATGTATGTATGTATGTATGTATGTATGTATGTCCTTCTATCTTCTCACAAACCGCCGAACGGAGAAGCGCGCGGAAGGTACCAAAAGATGGGGAATAATCCAGGGAAGCCATTTCGGCCATTTAAATATCGAAATTTTAATTAGTGAAAAAGATATTAATTAAAAACTAATTGACAACAATGCTTTTCATTGTTTCGGATACTTTATAACAATACTTTTCATTGTTGCAGCGCAATTCAAAATACATTTTATTGTTGAAGTCGTTTACTTTAAAGAACATTGTTACAACAACAATAAAAAAGTGACGCTGACAGAAATAAAAAAAATGTATTGTTGAAAGTGTATAAATTCTTTTTTTTATCCCGTGATATAACGTCCAACAAAATCATTTTAACGAAATTAAAAGGGGTGTTTCGTTTCTGTAAAGTTATGTGCCGAAAGATATAGATTAGTTATGTTAGTGATTTTAATCATTATTCATTGATTTGATCAAGTTTAAATATTTGTAGAAGATTCTATTTTAAGCTGATATTTGGAAGTTACTATTTTTGGTTTGTTCAATTCTCGCTTTTTCCGATGCCTAAAAGAAAAAGAGGAGTTACACGGGATGATGCCCGTAGACAGCAGGCAATTATGAAACGTGAAAGGAGAGTTGCTGAAACTCACGAAGAAAGAAACGGCCTATTTTCAACTATGGCAAAAAGTGGCCAGGACAGAAGAGCGGAAGAAACATAAGAACAAAGAAATAGCCGATTGTCAGACATGGCACAACGTGGGCAGGAGAGAAGAGCCGAGGAAACAGAAGAACAAAGAAATAGACGATTGGCAGTAATGGGACAACGTAGCCAGCAGAGAAGAGCCGAAGAAACAGAAGAACAAAGAAAAGAGAATACGTTTTTTGGGGAACGTAACGTTTACGTTAGCAACAATATATGTAAAAAAAATAAATCGGAGGCGGACATATGAAAATTAGTAATAAAAAGACTAGATTTGAAAGAATATTTACATTTCTTGGAGAAAGTAAGTGACAATATTTGTTGAAAAAAAACAGAGCCGGGCATATGAAAAAATATGGATCCGAAGGCCTCACGTAATCGCACTTCTCTCCGCCCGGTAATATCCCATTATTCAAGATTGCCCGTGCAACGCTGGGTCATGCAGCTAGTCTATCCTATTAAAATTCGAAGGTAAACAAACGTATGTATGTATGTCCTTCTATCTTCTCACGAACCGCCGAATGGAGAAGCACGCGGAAAGTACCAAAAGATGGGGAATAATTCAAGGAATCCATTTCGGCCATTTAAATATCGAAATTTTAATTAGTGAAAAAGATATTAATTAAAAACTAATTTACAACAATACTTTTCATTGTTTCGGATACTTTATAACAATACTTTTCATTCTTACAGCGCAATTCAAAATTTATTTTATTGTTGAAGTCGTTTACTTTAAAGAACATTGTTACAACAACAATAAAAAAGTGACGCTGACAGAAATAAAAAAAATGTATTGTTGCAATATGGAAACCTGAACAATGCAACAAGTCGATGTGGATAGAGTTTTGTGTGGGTTTTGGTAATTGATATAAAGACACAGGGAAAATTAAATCGCTCATATAGGGTTTTTACTAAAACTATTGTTTCCTATGAGGTTTCACTTTTAGATTTCATGTACTCAGTGCATCTTGCTTCATGTGCATATAAACTGGAGGCGGGCATATGAAAAAATACGGATTCCGATCAACGCTGGGTTATCTCATTCCTTCCGTACTAAAGTCAGACAAAAAATAATTCCGGAATCGTAATTTTACAAAATAAAGATTATTTTTGCGATTTTTTAGAAGTATATTTTGAAGCCTTTACGGGGACGGAATGATTGAACCGCTCTTTTCTCCTTATTTATTTAGGAGAGAATGTTGGGCATGTGTCACATGACCTCACTTTTTCTCTCCGTCAAGGAATGACACATTATTCGAGATAGCCCGTGCAACGCCGGGTCATAACAATAATATTAAAAACAGTTAACTACCTTTAGCGATACTTTGTCAAAGACATGACGTACCACGGTATTTTTTATTATTATGCTTAATATTCAATATAAGATTAATGAGTTTAGTTTTGAATGTTGCATACATTTCGATATAAATACATGATTCGCTGATTTTTTTTAGTGCAGCGCTGCATGAGGGCGAGCGTGGTCGTGGAGGAGTCTCTCCAAGCGACTACCATCTGTTGCATCACCTGAAAATTTTCCTGGCGAAGCAGCATTTCCCCACTGATGACGACGTATAGACAGACTGCTGTCACAAGTACTTCAAGCGCTTCGACAATGTTATACAAAAATTGGTTTTACGGTATGACATATGATTCAGTTCCGGTGGTTCTTGTGTTGAGAGGTAGTTGAAAGAGTTTTGTATTTGTTTCAATAAATTTTTCCAAGAAATTATGTTTCTGGATTGCTAAATCAATATGGGGCCTTTTATTTTTCATAGTACACTGAAGAACGCCAATTATGCATTTGGGACGCCTTCCTTTCTTCCGATTAGAACCAAAATCTGATGCAGATTTACACTTTGGGTGAAAAGACCGCATAGCAAATGTCATTTATTGAGCTCGATACGTCTTTAAGTTATGATGATCACATATCCAGGAACTGACAGATCGAAAACATGTGGCATCATCGCCAGCTGTGTTGTAAACTGCATCTGTATGCAGATCTAATCCGCCCACTTTGGTGAAGTCATCCGTGGACCTATGGCAAGCAAGCTACTGAACTATTTAAGGGTGCCTGTTCACTCAATCACTTTTGTATCATCACACCGCGCGCGTAATCATATGATGTTTTAATTTATGCTTTTAAATTATTTGTTGTTATATTAAATATGTTTTCTTTATAAAATTGCATTCTTATTCTGTGTCGCCTGCACTAAGTCGCAATGAAGGAACCCTTCTGAACTAGGAAAGTATACATGCTTATGATAGTGTGAAGAACTGTGTTCATTGTAGCTAGGACATTGTACTCGTCAGCACTATGCCTGAGATTATCAAGATTTACACGTGCTTATTTCCTTAGTGGCTACACCAATAACCATCACCTCCTCATATGCTGTATAGATAACATGCCCCGACTTACGGACATGTTACAAACCTTTTGGTAGATTGGATCTATATTTCATACATATCTATAATTCTGATGATAAAACCTTATGCTAAATTTCATCCATTTATCTCATTGCGTTTTTCGGTTATCGTGTTCAAATGCACGCGGATGACAGACAAACAAACTTCCAAAATACGGATTTCATTCGAAATTTGACAGAAATTCACTATTTTGGCATTTTGTCCATATACCAAACTTCTAGCTCGTTATTAAGCTACCGCGTTTTTCAGACAGGCATATATACTGAACACCTGCAGGGTTGCAGGGTGTGCATAATATACCTCCTAGAAGAAATAGGTATCTATTTTGATAGCAAGTCACTTTATGCGCAGAACTTATTTCTGTCTCAACCTGTCTGTATAACAGATTTCCAAATACAAACTCCGTTATAACGATTTATGAGTAAGGCAAGTTTGTTCGATTTACGAGTAAGGCAAGTTTATTCGATTTACGAGTAAGGAAAGTTTCTAAAAGTTATATTTTCTTTATAAATTTCTCAACTGCAATTTTATAAATTTTCTCGCATTGTTAAAAGATAATAATTTTAAAACTTAATGAATTGTTTTCGGTTATGCATTTATATGCTTTAGAGATTCACGGATAATGTGGATTGCTAAGAAATGTTTTCCTTGATATTCTTTCTGTGAGTTAAATTCTTAAAGCGCATTCCGTATCGTATTTTAATGTTAATTGTTTTAACATTAAAATACGCATGCAATATATCCATGATATTTATACAGTATCTGTATCATATTAGGGAAGTTAGTTTAACCTTCTTAAAAACAGACCCATTTCTTCCTCTTAATTGTTATCAAGCGAATAATTAAACCATTAAGTATAGAAAAAAGTCCAGATTTTAATAAAAGGTATTAATATAATTCAGTGAATAGCTTTTAAGTCATTTTCTATGTACGGTAAGAATCTGCAGAATTTATGCCATTTTCTTCCAACGTTATTGCCTTTTACATGAAGTAGGTCAATTTTTCTCCATAGAGAATAATTGTCCATAGAGAATTAAAGCTTCTCGATATCAAAAATTTTCCTGGAGAATTTTATCTCATTTCCTGTGTATTTTCTAAAACTCGATTTCTTTATGCTGTGAAAATTCCAAGGTTCTGCTGTTTTTTCAGATTTTGCGCCATGATTTTCGTCTCGCTATAAATCGAAACTGGACCCCTGTGCGTTGTTTTGGAGGGAAGACGAATCGAATGTTTCCAATAAGAGATAATGTTTAGAAATTTCTTCAATCCTTATTTTTAAAAATATTAATGATGTGCCCTGATGCCTTGTGTACCCAGTTTCCTCCCCTTTCTACAATTTCTTTGATGGGAGGAATTTACCAAATTTTTAATGAAAGTGATTCAGTCCCGGGAAGACAATTTACAAAGGTACGACTTTCAATTAATAGCTAATTTTTGAAACCTACACGTGAAACCTGCTTAGAATTTTGATTTTCTAAAAAGCGTTTTTCGAGATACACCCTGATGGACAATTATTCTCTATGGAGAAAAATTGGCCTACTTCATGTAAAAGGCAATAACGTTAGAAGAAAATAAAATAAATTCTGTAGATCCTTACCGTATATAAAAAATGACTTAAAAACTATTCACTGAATTATATCAATATCTTTTATTAAAATCTGGCCTTTTTTTCTATACGTAGCGGTTTAGATATTCTCTTGATAACAGTTAAGAGGAAGAAATGGGTCTGTTTTTAATTCTAACTTCCCTAATATGATACAGATACTGTATAAATATCATGGATATATTGCATGAGTATTTTGATGTTAAAACAATTACTGTGCAGAAAAGCGCTTTAAGAATTTAACTCACAGAAAGAATATCAAGGGAAACATTTCTCTCTAAAGCATATAAATACATAACCGAAAACAATTCATTACTTTTTAAAATTATTCTCTTTTAACATTGCGAGAAAATTTATAAAATTAAAATGAGAAATTTATAAAAAAATATAATATTTAGAAACTTTCCTTACTCGTAAATCGAATAAACTTATAATATAACTAAGTTTTATTATTATTTTTCTTGTTAATAATAGGAAATAATTATTAAAATAATTAAATTTTTTAATCGAAATAAGATTTTTTCTGTTCTTTTTACTTGAGCTACAAAGTCAAAACCATACGTAACTATAATTTAAAACAAAATATTGAAAAAATAAGACATTTAAGGGTTTAGTCTTCAGTTACGGTTTGAGACTTTATAGTTTGACATTTTTCTATATTCCTAACATATTTTCGTTCCTACAAATTTCTTTTTGTTTCTATTTGACAAGATAACCTCTTCAAACCAATCCGTATCATCATATCGAACGTAAAAATTATACGACGCATTTGTTGCTTACACACGGTTATATTATCCATAAAAGAAAAGTTTCATCCAAAATTAGATTGGCTTTTAATATAATTTTAAAAATTCCGGATTCACTAGTTAAAGGCCAAGCATGAATAAATACACACGTAATAGCATAACTCTAAATAATTTTAAATTAATCTAATTTTATTATCAATCAAAAAAAAATCTGGCAAACTGAAATACTGCAACGTTTGATTTATTCAGTTAGAAATTCTAACAACTTTTTAGAAATTCATTTAAATTGATTCAATGAATAATGAAGAGTTTGTAAACAAAATCTAAGGTCTTTGATTTCTAAAGCTGATTTTAAAACTTCTTTATTTCATCCTTTAAATGTCTCTTTTTTCATAAATAATTTAAAAATAATAAATAACTCTTTTTTCATAAATAATTTAAAAACAAAAATAAAATTTGATTGTTTTTCATCGTCTTATTATGCAGTTATGAATTTTAAAATTTCTTCCATAACTTATTTTGTTTACTTTACACTTATATTCTTAAAATTTTCTTTTCTCATCGGTAAATAATCTAAAGAATGTTAGCTTAGAAATTTCATAAATTTACTAACACTAGTCTATTTGATTATTTTCAACAACAATGATTATTTTTTCGTTAATTTTAACCCAGAATAATGTAATATCCCGATTTCATTCAGGGCAAGAAATAGACTTGTCAACATTTGACTGGATTGAATTTGGTATGAAATTAGCATAAGTTTTTCTTCATTCCAAACCTTTAACCCAAAAAATCTGACCTCTTCATCCGGAAGTTCAAAAAGGATACTACATTCTGATAGATGGGGTAGGGTTAGAATCTTAATTTTTATATTGATAATTGAAACGAGGAACATCGTTAACAAAGATTCGTTCTCACACCCTTATGAGGAAAGTGCCTGACCCCCTTTATTTTCCCAAAATACATCTTTTTCTCTTAGGGCAGGCAGGTTGTTTCTAGTTAAGTGGGGTTCCAATATAGGTATAAAAGGAATCATGAAAGGTAATTGCATTCAGTCGAAGTTTCTCTTTCAGTTTCGGAAGTGTTTCCCTTTCAGTTTCAGAAGTGTTTCCCTCTTCAGTCAAACCACGCTTGCAAAAATTCCTCAAAAAATGAAGTTTGTAAAGGTAATTGTTCTATTTTCTCTTTTCTTGTATTTAGATAAAAGATAATTGTGAAAAATGAGTAATTTATCTAATCTTCTGATTGTTATATAAAATGTAAATACAAAATTAGATAAATTTGATTAGTATTCATTTTTAGATAATTTATTGAAAGATTAAATTTCAAATAACATAAAGCTATTTAAAAGTTCTACCTGGTCGTCCCGAGAACATACTAACAGATACTTGTAAAAAAATTGTAAATTAAGCGATGCACATGTTATTCTATTTGCTTTATCCGATAAAATAAACCAATATTAAAGAAATTTTAAAACAAAAAAAATTATTCTTTGAGTTCAAGATATAGAAGTAAAACATAAATATTCTTCACTTCTTTGTTTTGAAATTTTACGAATAAATTCAAAACATAGGTTTTGAAATATCATTCGTTTCGCTGTCAGTCTAACTGTATAATAAAAAATAAACAGAAATGTATATAAATTTGGTTTATTTCAAGCTAGGCCAAAAGCACTATGGTTATTTAATTTTAGATAATTTCTCAAATGTTAAAACTTAATATAACATCAGGATCTAGTTAAAAAATCTATTTAAAAGTAATGGTGGTCATCCCGAGAGCGTGCTTGATTTTGGATTTTGGTTTAATAGAGGATTCTTAAAGCAAATCTGTAAATTAATATTACATTATGTAATGTACTTGTATTCAGTAATTTAATGCCTTGTTATTCAATTTTTATATGACAAAATAGTTTTTATTGAAGTTATAAGTACAAAAAAATACTGCTCTTAGAGTTGAAAATAAAGCAACGATAATTAAGTGCATCGTTTTTAAGTTTTCTACTTTCAGCTTTTAGGAATGATTTTAAAATTGTATAAATTGGAATAAAAATTAATAGACATTTATTTAAAGGAACAGTTTGAGTGTGAAGTTAAAATTAAATATAAAAAAGCAGAAACTTGATAGCAAAATCCCAAGTTCATTTTGCAAGAAATAAAATGTGGGAGATTCTAATTTGTAATATATATGATTAATCCTAGTTAACGCAATAAATAAATAATTTATATTTAACTTTCATAAAAGACAGGGCAAAGAAAGTGGCATTTTCCTAAAATAAATTCATATTTACCTTTTCATCAATAATAGATGGCAATAAACTGGTTTGCAACAGAATGTTAACTTTGTTTCACTTTCTGTGCTTGTTTTAAAACATTTGAAATTGCAACTGTGGTTTTCAAATATCTTAAAGTAAAATTTTCGATTCAAACATTTTATTGAAATTCTAAAATATTATTTGAACTAATCATTTCTTATTTATCAATAGACATTTTAATGAAACATTGTGATAGATTCTTTAAACAGAATTTCATCAATTTATCACTGAAATTCATTCCATCAAAAGAATTGCTTAGATTTCTGGGCCTATAAATGCACATGCTGATTAATGCATCTTAGATATATTATTATTCCTGTATTAACTTCAGTGGAAAAACAGTTTGGGAGCAAAAAGATGAGGAAATTTCCTCTGACTATAAAACCTTTTTAATATCATACATTATTCACAAAATGCTTGAGTCCTTTTTTAGATTTTATTTATTTTATTTTTAATTCTTTTACCGCCGTCAGTTTCTGTGTGATGATTTACTTCTGAAAGTATTTAGCTGATTTTAACTTTGTTAAAAAGTATCTTTTTTGAAAATTTATCATAAATTATTTGAGGACTGATTATACCATTTTCAGATGCTTCGCATAATTAGGAATAAATGAAAACATGTACAAGATTCACTTCATGTTGACGTTACATGAGGATGTATAAACTATGATAAATCGAGAATCTGTAGCAAGAATGTAGTGGAAGGTGGTCTGGGTTGTGCCTCGGCCAATTGTCGATCGATTGTATCAGAACGAGAGAGCAGAGAAATTACGTTTCCCGTCCCAAAATGTTTAGTTTAGAATGGCAACACTGTCACCTTGCACGTGATAATCTCGGGGTGTAAGTTTTCAAATGAAGTGAAGAAACAATTTTCCGGATGCAGGCGCAAGCTTCTGGAGGAGTTAAATTTTAATCCTGCTTTCCAGAAATTTTATTTTTTTTTATTTTTCACCTGTTCCCCTTTTAGTTAAATAACTGACACACATCGGAAGGAATTTTTATCAATAAAAGCATAAATAATTACCTGAGAGTAAATTAAATAATATGAGAGGAAGTACCTCGGCCAAGTGCATCGTTATCATACCTTGTCCACCTGTAAACAGCATAGAGAGGTGTTGCATCAACATCAAAAAGTGGGTTTTAGATAAAGTTTAGTCGTAAATAAGCACACATATCATTATTCGGGATGGTTAAGGGCCTACCATATGAAGAAGTCGTAGTGAAATTCATAACACAGAAAGAAAATGTACTTGCATAAACAGATTTTTAATATGTTTTCAATATAAAAGTCGTAGATATTGTCATGATTTTCCCTGCACCGTTAGTTTATCGCCGAGGCTAATATAAATTTCCAGTTTCATTTTATAACTATAACCTTTATTAGTTTAATTTTTCTCCCTAGTCCGGAGAATTATTTTAAAAAAAATTTATGTAGAGAATTTGTTTTGTTGCTCTATTAACTCAACTACTAATAAAGGAGAATGCGTTTATATGTGTTTCTCTGTGTGTCTTGGCCTTCTACAGAGCAGACGGCTGTATCTAGGAGCTGCAAAATTTGGCACAAATATACTTTGGAGGGTGTGAATATGCACCGTGGAGAGGTTGTTTTGAAAACTTAATTCTAATTTCATTTGATCAAAAAGTTAGCAAAATGTTTGCGTTTGTTGGCGATAACTTTCAAAAATATTATAGCACAAAATAAATTCTTACATCTCCTCAAAATTGAAAAATTATCTTTTAAATGATGTCAATGGAATTGACGTCCGAATATTTTTTTTCTAATTTTAGCAATTTTTTAAAAATATATTTATGCATAATTTGCAACAATGCTTTTGTTTGTTGCAATCAACTCAAATCGTCTTCATTGCTTTTATAAATATTGAATTGTGTGTCTCATCTATTGTTGAAATATAAGGAGTGAAGATTCTGCGTATTTTTTCATATTCTTTGTTAAAAGCGTATGAATTTTACTTTATTTTTTAAACATTAACTCTTTTAGAAAGCTGTAAATATTAAGCTCTTAGATATTAAGCAAATAGTGAGGTAAAATAAAGATTTTTTAAGGGAACCATGAGTACTAAATTATGCATCACGTATTTAGCTAAATAAAACAGAACAGTATTCTCGGCCTGCAAGGTGGTCGCCGAAAGCGGCTAGTAGTTACACTGTGATTTTTCTTTTATGACTTTCTTATTTTCAAGACTAGTAGTTTTTTTTCCTAGTCCGAATAATTTTAAAGTCATTAATATATAATTTGCTATAGCGCAAACAAAAGTTTCTAACTAGTTATCTATATATTTTAAGAAAAGCAACATCCTTCTTCATTTGTGATACAGTCCATCTATCATATCCAGCTAAATATCGTGCAATGATTTTGAAAAGTTTAGTGTTGTAACGAATTCCCGCGTGATATTGTGACATTTTATTGCCTGGCCAAGGTACACCATAGGTTGGCCAAGGGACATCGTAGTATTGTACCTTGGCCAAAAATGAAAGTTTTTTTTTAAATTTTAAATTTCTACGCCATAAGTTGGAAGAAATAATAAAGGGGATTAAAAAGCTGAATTCCTGATGTTTCTAAAGCATCCAAAATTTTTGGTTTTAGACTTGATTTGACCACTTTATTTTTTCAAGTGAAAAAAAGTGGCCGAGGTACAGCGACTTCCCCCTACAGTTGCCTCCATAGAAATTTCATAAATTTCACATTAACCCTTTAGAGGGCCATTTTTTTCTAGTAGTGGTTTAATAAAATAGCCTTGGGATTGACGTTAGTTTAAGAAAAGGAACTCATTTAGCTTAATGGATGGCATTAATTTTTTGTTAACTAATTTTATTAAATAATAAGTCAAGAAACTCCGTTTTGTTTTGAGATAAGAAAGTGGAACATCCAGGCTTTTTATTCATCGAAAAATTTGAGTAGAACTTTCGCCAACCTTAAAAATTGCATTTAAAGATTGATGAAGTTGGTAGTAAGTACACTCACCACGGCCTTATAAAGGGTTAATTAATTCCAATAAACAGTGGGACGCATAGTAATAGGCGATATGATCCTTCTTCTTCTGTATGAGTAATTTTACTTTGATCCTGTAGAACTGTGAGTTTCTCGAGATTCAATGCCTGCATATATTTCACGGTCTGAGATTCGACTTTTCTTTTCTGTTTTAGAGAAAATTCCACTTTATTGTGTGATAAAATTGTTGTTGAGTCAAATGTCTTTAAATTGCCATGGTGAGTAAGTTTGGAGATTGTGGGGAAGGTTCAGATATCTTCCTCTTCATAACCATGGCTCAAAATTACAGGTTCCTTCGCTAAGAATCATCACGTAATTTCGAAACGAGACAAAAGTTAACAACAATAATGCTGCATTACAGGGAACTATAGAAGTTCGAACTACCGAGATAGATGAAGTCTACTTTAGAATGCACGTTAGAATGATGCTTTTTTTCAAAAATTGACTTATTGGTTTTTAATTTATTTTTTAGAAAAATATTTAAGCTGCTCCTTTTTTTCCTTCGATAGTTCCGAAAATAAAAAAAAAAACCACAAAATTTGATGCTCATATTAGTAATTGCAAAACAGTTTATTCCTGTGTTTTCTCAGTGTGACTGCTGAGATCTGTGATCTTATTTTGCATAAGCTTATGAGATCCGTATCATTACTTGTTGACAACACACAATCTATATATTTATTTAATACACTTTATGCTTATTTTATGCATTTATTAATAGATAATTTACATTTATTCGTTTATTTAACTTCAGAAACAAAATCCTGATGAAAAAATATTGGGCCCATTATAATTATCTTAAAATAGTTTAATCCGTGTTTTCTCAGCGTTGAAGTCGATGCCTACACTCTCTTTTTTTATACTCTTAGGAGATCCATAGTCGAACTCGAGAGCCGCGTTAGCCTAATGGTAAGGGCTCAGCTTCGGTGTCGGTAGGTTCTAGGTTCATAACCCGATTTCCCTGAAGATCCGCCATGTATTTGGTCTATTGCACGCCAAATAATACGTAGGTGATCAAACGTCCTTCCGCTGGTGTGGTGCTGAAGTTTGGAGAGGGGCCGCTAGCCCAGGTGTCGTCCTCGTCATCTGACCCGGTTCAAAATTACGAGGTCCGTCCCAAAAACAGCCCTTGTTTTGCTTCAAAGCGGTACGTTAATCATATAACTAAACTAAAACAAACCATAGAACTTTTTAATTTCAATTCATACATTTATTGAAGGATGATTTTCATTTTTTGGAAGTAATTTAAGGATGATGAAGTAATGAATAATATGTTTTTCATTTATAAGGATGGCATTACCTTAAACCCACAATTATTTTTCGATGTTTGTGCGAACAACAAAATTTCAGTGCTACTATCAATTTATAACTTTATCTCGTGAAGTATTTCAATGCTGAGGGGGAAAATTTTAAAACTTCGAAATTTTCGATTATTTACACTTTTGTACCAAGCAGAAGCTTTAAAGGATGAAGATCAAGATTCTTGAGGACTGAAATTTTAAATATGATATGCAAGATTTCCTTCATAAAATTACTCGCATGGCCTGCAAATTAAGAAGCTGTGAATGATTTCTTCTTCTTATGCGTTTTTTCATAAAAATAATACAATTTTATTAAAATGCTTTTTTTTACGGAATGGGTCTTCTATTTTTCTTTAATACGATAAAATTTCATTGTACTGACATTCGAGTGAGGGAAAACTCGAAGTTGTAAGGATCGTTTAATCACCTTAAGAGTTTGAATATACAGAATCTTCAGCTCTCTGATCTAATGAAACAGCGATTTCCGTGGCCGACATCTTGATGTGTACTTGCATTGCATGCATTGTAAAGGTATTTTTTGCATTTTTCGTAATTAGTTTTATTGTTTAAATCAGTGTTTCCCAAACTTTCTTGTGCCATGCCCCACTTAAAATTCTTATGCCTTCTATGTATTATATACATAATTTTTAATATTCAAAAATTTAATTGTTCACTTCAGAAACTTAAATGATAGATTTTAGGAAGAAATTACTAGGAATATCGTTGAGAACCCCTGTAAGTAATTTCTCAAAATATATAATGGAGAATTGAAATCCAAGTACAAAATATTTTTTCGTAATTTCACCATTTTTTTTTAAGTTGAGGGGATAAAGACTTTTTATACATTTATTTTTGAAAATTAATCAGAGATTAGATCCTAAAGAAAAATGTGCCGTTTTTTTTTGACAATTTATTTATACTAGTTAAAGCACAGTAGACGGTTGCTTTTAAACTTTGGGCGAGTCCAGTGGCGAATCCTGGGGCGTGACTATCGGAATGCACCCCCCCAGAGCTAGACCAGAATTCTTTATTTAATTTAAATTCACTACAGATGTTTTTTCTTAATCTCCCTTTAAAAAAAGTGAAAACATTCCTTCCTGGTTTTTGACAGGCTTGAAAGTTTTCCCACTTTCGTACTCATTCCACTCGTATTCGCAACGGTGACACGTTCAAAAACATGTTTTGCTAGTTATTTCAATGTGTTTTTTGTTAAATTATCGAAAGTATTGTAGTGTTCTTTATGATTCTCATTGTAAGGTGAGTAAAGTCTGTAAAGTTAAAGTGTTTTGGTTTACATAAGCCGTAAGATTTGACATTCGTCACGACACAATACAAAACTTTTTATATCTCAGCCCCACTCCCAGACGCAAATCCTGGATTCGCCACTGGACGAGTCCATTTTCAAATTACCCCTCCCTTAACAATTAAATTGCCCCCATATGGGGCTCGGATTTCATGTTGGGAATTACTGGTTTATTTAAAATGCAAAATATTTTAATCGGTTTCCAAATAAAAACACTTCTTTTAACGCGGTTGCTAATACTAAACGAACACAAGACGTATTTTCACAGATTTATTTTTCCTTTGAAAGCTTGTTCTCGAGAGGTAAGGATGCAATGTTCAGTTCATATAAATCTCAAACTTAATTTTTTTTCCTGAAACAAACGTTTATATGATAATAAATGTGAGAAGAAAATGTTCCTCGAAATTCTAATTAGTGTCTAATTATTAAATATATGGGTAATTCTCATGAGAAAGGTACAAATAGCTAAAAAAAATTTTATTTTACAAATTATATTAAAAATCTTAAAAATTGCATGGATGTTTCCATTTAAGCTTAATAAATAACCTTCTATTAGTGGTCAAATTTTCTATTTTATTTTTCACTGTTTTATTTTAGTTTTAAAATTTTCGACCTTTCTGCGAAGGAGATGCGATAGTCAACGGAACTTTTACATTTGAAACGAAAACATAATTGACTAATTATTGGGTAGATTTGGTACAGATTTATTTCTTATAATTAAGCAATCAAATTAGTTATTAAAATCCAGTGCAAGAAAACCTAACATTTTAAAATAAATAGCACTTTTTAAATAATGGCACCGGCTGTGCATTAGTTAAATAATATTTACAAACAATTTCAAATAAATGAAAGTCAACATTTTGCAGGAAAGTAATCAATTATATACTAGATTAAGGAATATCATATATTTATTTATATAAATTGTTTATTAACTTATTAGTAACTTATTAACTTATTAGATTGTTTATTAACTAATTAATAAACAATCCACTAAGTCTCATATTAAGTTTTTTCTACTCTCTTCTCTTCTAAATTTGAACATCGGACTGCTTTGTGTTTTTATTTTTTGATATTCCCATTTCTATTAAAAATAAATTTAGTTATTAAAATGTTTTTTATACATTATTGAAGCTTTAATATTATAAATATTCTATATGAATTATTTACCTTAATTCTTTAGGAGAATATAATTTCAATTTTAATTTTTTTTCAAAAAATACTGAAGAAAATCACTAAATTTCATAAGAAATATCTACCAAAGAACTTTTAATTAACATTATTTTAATTTATCTAACTGTATCATGATTTTTGAGATTTTGTCTCTTTGATTGACAATGCCATCCTCTCCGTGGAGATGCTTTGTCCAAGGACACGAATTACATGCAGGAGACAAAAACTAAGTTTTGAATTTTTACGTGCTTAAGTTTTAAAGTGGTACACTTATTTTTTATTAAATTCGACACTAAACCTATCAAAATTTTGTATTTTAATTATAAATTAGATTTTTCTTAATTTATTTACGTTGTCCACGGAGTGGACGCCGAGAACTTTACCAAGCTCTAAATGGAACTAATGATTGATATATATTCAATAATTCGCATTAGAAGAAACCTTTTTCCTTAAAGAACAGATTGTCTGCCTCTGTTATAAACTCCTTCATGATGATTTGACTTGATCTACCATTTATGATATTTTTTTAACTTGTTTTCTTTGTCCACGGAGGGAAACGTGTTTGACTGAGGACAAAGCGTGAAAATTAAATACTAAATAAAAATAATTTTTTTTTCAAAAAAATGTTAGGTTAGACCTTAACTAGAGACTTTAAAATAGTTAATACTGAAAAAAAAAATGTAATTTAAAAAAAATGCTGGAGTGTCAGTTAATATTATTTTGAATTTCATGTGAAGGGACGTCCACGGAGGGGCCTTTTGTATTAAATTCATTGAAAAATGAGAGTTAAATAGTAATTTTTTGTAACGTATAATAGTAATAGTATATTTTTAACGTATTAAATAGCTTTCTTGAAACTTAAATTATACATATGAACAAAAATATTTGGACATTTGTTGCACTTTCTGATTTTTATCACCACGGGACTATAAAAAGCACCTTTTCGTGAGAATGACCCAAATGCACATTTAAAAAAATTTGCATATATTTGGTCCGTTTTTCTTATAATTATTTTAATATTCCTATTAAAAGTATTTGTTCAAGGCTAAGATAATCTGTATTGGAAGTTTGGCAAATCGAATCGTGATTCCTTCACGAGTCTCAGAAGCAATACACATAGGCAGGAACCTCAAATAGCACAATATGAAGAATCTGATGAATGGTTGTCCGAAACTTCACAAAATTGTCATTTGCAAATGCAAGATTTCAAAAATGTTTGAATGCTTAGATGACTGTTACTTTTAATTTAAAAACATTTGAAAATTTTTTCTCACATCATATCTATATAAATTCTTTTATTTTTGGAAGCTTTCGGTGCTTGTAATGGCCATTGTTGGTCACGCTGCGGGTACAGGAGGAGGAAGTGGATCAGGTACTTCTAATTATGGATCATCCTCTGTTAATTACGGAGCAGGAGGAACGTCTTCTGCCAGTTTAGGAGGTGGATCATCAGTTAACTATGGAGGAGGCAGCAGCTTCACCTCAAGTGGATTCAGTAGAACTGCATCATCGAGAGGATCATCTGGAGGAAGCAGCTTCACTTCAACTGGATTTAGCGGATCTACGTCATCAGGAGGATTCTCAGGAGGTTCATCAGGAGGGTTTGGCCACAATGTAAGTATTTGTTGGGACGAAATAGCAAGTAATATGTTTTTATAAAGCTTTGCTTGACTGAATTTCAAAGTTTAAATTTGATATTTGCATGCATGCAGAATATTTAACCCTGGAGTTGTGGGGATAAAAGGATTTAGACAAAAATTACACCTAAATATATGTTTCAGCCATATTAAAGTAAATGATATAAAGGAATAAAACAATTGTTCAAAATTGCACCGGTATTGCGATTTATTATCAGTTAAATGCCTTTATTAATTAATACTGTACATTTGTGTTCCTACATCATGGAAAGTTATTGTGTTGTATTTAAGATCCTTTCCATTTTTCAAAATAGTACCAGCACTTCCAATTAAGAATTGAAATATTGCTATGGTTCTAAAGACTCTTCATCAAACGACAAATATTATCGAAAATTTATAATTTTGTAAATCTTATGAAGGCTTATAAATCTCCACAATTAATTTTCTATAACTAACTTAACACCTAATGGTGTTAATTAACAGACTATCAATAATATAAAATATCATGAAGAATAGAAAAATAATGAGAGTTTTAATGTCTATGGAGTAATAAATAATTCAATTATTTAATGCAAAATTCAACTATTTCTTTGGCAGTGTTTGGACAGAATGGATTGTTTTTGTTAATTTATAAAACAATATTTCGGTAATGATCAATTTCATAAAAATTAAGTTGAAAATTCACTTAGCTCAGTTGAATGCGAAATGCACTTTCACTGGTCATTGGAGAGATTGTTCAATTAGTATTTTTTTATGGGGCCTGTCTTCGGCCCCTAATACTAAAAAGGCATTCTGCCTTCACGAAATACTTCGGGAAATGATGACGACCGGGGTACCAAAATTTCACTGCCGAATTAGTAGCAGATTGGAACAGTAATGAAATGCCGTAAAGAGATAGAGAAGTTTGTCATGCTTTGAAATCAGGGTTTTTTACTTGAAGTTATGCCTTCTTGTCTTGCGTGTTGCCTTTTGGCGACCAGGGGATCTTCATCCATACGTTATCAAAGAAATCAAAGTTAGGAATCAAATAAAGAAGTTATCAAAGAAATTCTTAAAGAGGCCATTCAGATTTATCCCGAAGGAGTGTTGTAGCAGCCACAGATATTGGGATCCTTATTTAGGATTCTACAGAAACATTGATCTGAGAGAAATATTAAAATGGAAAACTGGAATATTGAAATGTATCTAAAAATATAACATACTCTTTGATTATAGGAAGCACCACAACCGTATAACTTTGACTATCAATCAGCAGACGAGCAAGGTAACACGCATTACCATAAACAGGAAGCAGATGCAAGCGGTACAGTAAGAGGATCCTATGGGTATACCGATATCCAAGGTCTGTACCGAGTGGTCGATTACATTGCCGACGCCAGTGGATTCCGAGCTAGCATTAGGACCAACGAACCTGGCACCGATGGTAAGGAAAGCCCTGCTGATGTTCAGATGACTGTTGAGGAGCCCCCTGCTGGTATCCAGGATAAATACACTACCTTTAGTGGAACTGGTGGATTCAGTGGAACTGGTGGATTCAGAAGAACTGGTGGTAAGTAAAAAGTAATTTTGGATTACATTGATGGCAAATCGTTTGGCGTAGAAGAGCTCTAGAAGCATAAAAACTATCAAAGTTGAGAAATATTTTTAATGCTGTCAAAAATGATTTTGTTTGGTGTCGATATAAGCAAAATTTCCTGCCTATTTTTCTCTCAGCTGTGAATATTCTTATTAATGTATGTAGGAAAATTTTTAAGCCAGCTCGAATTGCATTTGAAACATTGCACTAAATTATCAAAAAATATTCCAACGTTCGACAAGGTGAATACTTTTCATATTAAATGGAAATTCAACATTCAGAGAAAACAGGATATATGCAGATAATAATGATGTATACAGATAATAATAAACTAATGTGACTTGCTCATTTCTGCAATTTTAATGCACAAATATAATTGTAATGACAGAAACAGACTTA